>JAVCKT010006904.1:4263-28394 GCA_032273925.1 Rhynchotus rufescens
GCAGGGGGGTTGGACTCGATGACCTCTGAGGTCCCTTCCAACCTTGGGCATTCTATGATTCTATGATTCTATGATAAGGGAGATTTTGCTTTCTGTAGGCTAGACACTGAACATACTGCTATTGGGGCTGGTGGAAAATTTTTCACAAGGACAGTTTTCCATGAGAAGATATTCCAAAAGATCAGAACCTTTTCTGGGAAAAGACCAGCTTATTCCAAATGTGAGATGAAGTCATCAAAATGCATTGTTTCAAGTGTTCAACATCTTTTTCTGGCAGTGGTTCTTGCTTTTAGGATAGTACTAATAAACTGAAACAATCAGAACATAGTAATGAACAAAATTTGGAACGTTTCATATTGTGAAAAAATGCCTTTCATCCTGAAGGACAAAAATGAACTCAGGGTCCTAAGATGTCTTTCTTTTTTGTTTGTTTGCTTGTTTATAATTTTTTCCATCAGTCCTTTCTAGTACAGCAAGGAGAAATCTATGGCTAGTGTCCACCAATAAACCAGCTGATCAAATGAGATGCACAGGGATATGTGGCCATACCCTTTGCAAACAAGACCATGCATGTACATGCCAACACAGTTACTTTGCTTGGATATGCCAGGAGAAAACGGAACATAAAATAGTCTGTAAATAGCCAATAAACCTTGCTCCCAATGGTTTATGTGTTTCAATCTCAGTCAGGAAGGAACTTGAGCATTTTTAAAATCTGAAATTCATGCAACTAGCTCAAACATAGTGATTTAGTAGAAGAGAGAATGGAAAAGATTTTCTTTGTTCTGCTAATCCCATGAAAGGATCCCATGAAAGGTGTATCTCTAAATACACCTTTTTAAGAGCTCCAACCCTACTTTTGAAAGAAAAGCAAATATATACAGTAAGTTAACCAGGCCTCTTTCTGTCAAGCACAATACCCTCTCAAACAGTAACATCAACAGAAAAAGAATAGTATAGCAGGTGATTGAAGAAACCAGTACAACAGCTTTTCTAAATTCTCATACCAAGCAAGACAGAGAAACCTCTCTGTATATATGCCACCTCATATAAAGACTAGTTATTATTTTTAACAGATGAAAAGGCTAAAAACAGGCTGCAAATTCTTCAAGGGCTGTGGCATGTTTAAGGACAGTACTTCCTCCCCCACCTTCATTCTCACACCCTACAAAATAGCTAGCAAATTTTCTTTCAGGCATGTAGTGCTGAGTCCAGATATGTCATAAATCTCGTGAACATGCTGTCTGCTCAGAACAGTTTGTTCATCTCGAGGTCTAATTCTGTGTTTCAATGCACAGCACAGTCAAAGTTGTTACAGTGGTTTATAGGGAAGCTGTACTGATACTGTGTTTTGTGCTGTTTTTTTCTCCCTAGAAGGAGAAAATATGATTGCCACAAGAACAATTCCAGCTTGCAGCCTCAAAGGCTGAGTTTACTGTAATGTATAGTTGACTTCGGAAGCTTAAACAGTTGGTGCTTCATCTTTCTGCTAGGATATTCATCTTCTCCAAAAATATTATCCGTCTCTGAAAGTGTGCACAGTTGTAGTGTGGGATGACACTAGGTGAATTATCTTGTATTAAAAATTTGTAACTGTTTTTTGCTGGACTGTGACCTGAATTTAGTAGCATCTGACTGATGGCTATTTCCAACAGAATATCCCAATGACTGAGAGGAATATCCTGCATCAGTGCATTTGCCAGAGTTAGGTTGACAAATTTTTCTTTTTTTTAATGTGATCAGAAATCTGAAAGGAATTCAAATGCAGTGAGGAGAGTGCCAGAGCTTATCAGAGAGATAGGAAAGATGCCTAAATTTGCTGAATCTCAAGCGATAGTACCGTGCTCTGACAGAATTAGTGGGGTGAAAGCAACTGAGTCTTCAAATCTCTCTTGCTGGACACTGTGCATCCTACATGTTTCCTGTTTCTCTAGTGCAGTTGCTCCTTAAGTCAGGCTCAAGGCAAAGAGAAGCAAATAGTGAAATTCTTGGACTGTATTTATCTCTGCTTCTTTTCTCCGAGGTGACTTTATTTTCTAGAGAAACCTGGTATAACCAGATAGTCTGACTGAGGATGTGTTCAATTCTCTGACAGGTTGAGAACTGAATTATAATAGCCATTAGGTATTATTTTTATTCAAAATGATGGTAGTCAGCTCCTTGGCCATTTCTTTACCACAATGGACTCAGAGAAATGTTTGACATAAGAAACCTTGATCTTGACTTGAGGACTTCTTTGGAAAAATTTAAGGAAAGATGCACTGTGTGGTGGTTTGCGAAAGACTGGACTCATAACTCAAAGGACATTTCCCAGTTTCATATGCCTAAAAAAGCAACAGCAGATCTGCCCCAGTTGGAAGCCTCCTTTGGTAGCAACACTAATGCCTCCAACAAGGCCTCCAGCCATCTGCGGGCAAAAAATTGCAACAAGACTGTGTGAAAGTGAAGGACCTTCTAATGAACTCTTATTTTTTGGACTGTGCACAGGACTTGACTCATATCCATGTACTAAAAAAGGTCGCCACAACTGTGGCTGTGGAAAGAAATGAAATGCAAAAATGTGTATCTGTGCTCTACTTAATTGTAAAAATGAGATGTTGAAAGGAACAAAGTTGCATGAATTTATATTTTGCCAGACTGGTAAATTCACAATGCAACTAAAAAATGATGGAAAAAAATGAAAACAGTATGATGAAAAGTCATTGAGCTTATGAGCAGAGATGGGCAATATAGTTGGCTAAATCATTTTTAAGAAGTTATTCATTCAATGAAAATATGTCACTGCTTTGTGGCAATTATGACTTATAATTTTATATAATTTAAAAATGATTCCTCTAAATTAGAAATATCTCATTGTTTTAACTAGTTCTGCTCAGAAAGTTTTGAAAGGTTAAAAACCCTTGAACATTAAATAAAACGCTTTGCAACTGAAAATACTTTGTTCTACAATAATTCCTTTTCTTACTGTTTTCAGAATAGTCAACATGCCAAAAAATCTGTATTTTCACCACACTTTTCTTCACTCTGGTATCCATTTTTTCCCTTCATGTATTTTCTTGCAGTATTCCGATGGCATTGCTCTTCCTCTTCCAATCAATGAACATTTACTGAGCAATCAAAGAAATCTTACCTTGTCCAAAGTGAATTCAGATCAAAAAATAAATATAGTCAACCAGTCAGATGACAGATCTAGGAATAAGAGCTAGACACTACACAACATCTGTAGCATAGCACAGATGTCTAACAGTAGACCTACATTAGCATTTTAGTTTATAGCAGCAGTGCACTGTCAAATTAATCCCCCTGGATATTGCACTTCGGTTTGCATTAAAGATTGATCTCAAAACACATGAAATGCTTTTATTTTGACCTAAACACAAACAGAAAATCTGCTCCAAAAGGCCATCTCATATTCTCCAACTGCAAATGATTGCGCAGTCAACAGAACCAGAAAAATCTTAGTGTGAAATAAAATCTCTGAAGCACATGTGAATATGAGTTTGGGAACCTGAATGCCAAATGTTTTGTCCAACAAAATATCAATCTGCTCCTGCAAGGCACAGTACTGGGTAGCACAGAAACATAGCCTGAATTTGTTCTAATCCTATGGACTGAAAATCACAACCATAGAAATCATAACAGAAAATCACTAGATATCAAAAGAAATAAATAGAAACTTCTAAGACATGAGCTATCTTACTGTTTGTTGTCAACTCACACCTTCATATTTAAATATGAAATGAGTTCTGCTACAGAGGCATGCATTTCTCTCCACTGAATCTAGACAACAAACTCAAAGACAGTTGCCCTTGGTCACTGTAGAAATTCTAGTGTATTAACAGAATTTTATAGGCTTTAAGCTCACTAATTTATTTATCAATACATGTTTAAGTTCATTTGACTGGCCCTGTCAAAGACTAATTTGATTTATGTATATAGCTTTCTATTTTGGGGTGAACTTTATCCACTTATCTCCCCTGCTCCCCAGCTACGATTTCTCAGTCAACTAGCTGAGAAAGATTCTTTTACTACCCATATCTTCCACCTTCTCACCTTCCCATATGAAAGCCTGTCCATGATAGCAGATTGGTTAAAATTTGTATCAATGACAGCAATGACCTAAGGGGAAAAAATAAAACAGAAGTATTAAATGCAAAATGAATCTTCTGAGAGACATATTAATCCTTGGAAGATTCAGTGGAAAAAAAAAAAGGCTTCTCTAGAAACATAATTGTATGTCTTACTGGCATATTTATATTTCTTCCTATTTTGTTTTTGTCCTCCTTTAAGAGAACCTGTCATCCCTTTCACCAAATTTTGCTGCCCTTTCACCCTCTCATCTTCTGTTCTTGCTGCCCTCAATGGGTCAGAGGGTGTCACTGTTGAGCAATACAGAGCTGCTCTTCCTTCCCGAGAGAGGACCAAGCTGATCAGTCAGGTAATCTCCTCCTAGCACAGAAAGTAGAGACTGAAACCTGTACTGCAGCCTCTGTCCTTGTAGCACGAGAGCTCTTAGCCCTCTGGTAGGACCCGCTCATTTTTCAGATCTTGAACAGTACCGAGAAAATAAATCCTTCTTAGAATAGAACCGCAGAACAACTGTTAATAAATCAGGATCTAACTTGACTGTAGGTCAGAGCTGCAGAAGAGCACATTGCTAGCTAAAGGTCAACAGATTCCTATCTCTGTGGGCACAGATAAATGGCCCAATGCCATGACTGCCACAATAGCAACAACAACAACAACAACAACAAAAAGCATGCTTGGGAAATGATTTTAAGCAAATTACTCTATGGGCTCTGCCTTCAACAGATATACTGTAATTGGAGCATCGATGACCCCAGTAGAGAACACTGTTCAATAAGATAATGAGGCTTAACTACCATGAAATGGGCTACCAAGGAAAGGTGATGGATGTTGTCAGTAGTCTACGGTAGTTCAGCTCTTCTTTGCTGTGTTGTCAGAGCCTCACCTTCCTGACTATAGACAATTTCTACCGAGGCAAAATAAGCTTGCCTTCCACTACAGCCTTAAACTTGAAGCATTTTAATGGACTCTAGTTACCTTCTGTATTATGCTTAATTTCACCTCTTGTGTTGGTTTCCCAGTTACTTACATTCCTATCCCTATAAATTTCTATCATGCATCAATTAATCTTCTTACAGCTCCACCATGTTGTACTTTTTGATGTCTCTGCCAGTGTCTGACCTGTTCCTTCAGGTGCCTTGAACTTACTTTCATTTTTCAGATCTTATCTACCACCAGCCTCCATTTGGACCCTTTTTCTTGACTCAAAGTGAAATATATCAGGAACGTCAAAATCAGTTTCTCCAAACCACATATTTCCAGTTATTGCCTTACTGTGTCATATCTAAACCGGCAAGTGTTTAAAGATGCAGGCTTTACATTTTACATTAATGTCCAAGAAAACATACTGGTGGAGTCATGGAAACGAGGTATGGTAAAGCTTATAAAAGTGCATATGAACCTCACTATGGCAGCCACTAATTAACTGGTCAATGTGTCTACTCTAACATTGTGCATGGACAGTGTAATTACCATAAGGAAGATTCATAGTTGTAAGCTTTTAATATAATGATTGACTGGGACTCCTTGAAGAGTAAGTCAAAATCAAAACAATCCTGTGCCAGAAGCAAAAGCCTTCTTCACATTGAGCATAGAAGCCAGATAGACTTGGTTTCAGCAGTCTCTGGGATTAAAGCCCAATTGTTTCAGAGATCAAGTTCATGTAGAAGGAGGAAAGTGGGAGAAGAAAAGAGAGACTGATGTTAACTGACAATCCAATACCTAGTTGCACTTAGTTCAGCTGGAGAAGACCATACTTCACATCTCTAAATCAAACTAAAGTGCCAGTGGAGTCTCTTTTTCTGTCATCAGTGGTGAATAATCTAATGCACATTTATGCCTACTCTGGGAATCATGAACATTTTGGAAAAGTTATTTGTTGTTGTTGTTTTTTAATCTTAGAATAGAATAAAAGCTGATTTGACAACCTTATTTATTTATTTATTCTCCCTCCATACTGTTATTTTGTGAAACAGTATTCTTATTTTCTAGCCAATCCCACTTGCACCTCTGGTTAGCACCATAGGCCATTTGACATGCAGTGGAGTGGAACTGATTGCATCCTATAGAAAGCCACATTATGCAGAGACACTAGACTGTTCCTTACAGGATCCAAGAGTCCGATCTTGTATGTGATAAAGGCCATTTCTTTCTCAAACTTCCCTTTCCTCTTGCTAAGTGAAACAGCACTATCCTTGAAGGAAGTGAAGGCTCAAATTACCAACTATTAGGAACCAGTTTCCATCTAAAAAAATATCATTGCACATTATCTTGTGGCATAACTGTTGTCCAAGGCTCTAAATATCTGCACTTTTGGGATATTTTCTTGTTTGTGCTATTGTAGTGATCCACAGCTGAGGTCCTAGGTCTACTGAAACAGGCACTGCAAACAGAAAATTATACATTCTCTGTACCAAACAGTGACTTGGCAAATGTCACACAAAATTTACACAGAAAGGACAGAACTCAAATCTCTTCTAGTCTCACCCAGTCCAGTAACCAAAAAAAAACCCTCTCCTTCTCTTAGTATTTCCTGTACCTCTTTGATATTTTTTCTGAAGTCCTAGCTCCAATAAATTCCATGTGAGATGAAAAATGTGTATTGACAAAGAGTAGAGCCAGGGGTACAACTTTGTCTGCTGGTGGGAAGATTGTTTTTTGTTTTTGCTGACACAAGCAAAATGCAAAGCAGGAGAAATCTGGTTAGTCTAAGATGTCATCTGATACACTGTAAGAAGCAGATCAATAAGAAGCTTTCTGTTAGATCTTGCACACTAAGGCGATAACTGTGAAAAGACAGTGGGATATCATGACAAAAATAAACACAGGGTTAAATGAGTGATTGGAAAAAAAGAACTTCGTGAAGGTTATTGGAAGACTAAGTAGGATTTTACTGAGAGTTGAAAAAGAAATACCCCTGTTGGAAACAAAAAAATGGATAGACACATTTTTTAGTGAAGAAAAAAAAACCCTTCAAATAAAACTCTCCTTTATACTCATATAAAAAATCTATCTCATGTTCTCAGGCAGAAGCACACGAACATTAAATATTTAGATCAATGAAATCTTCATTGTCCAAAAGGTCAAGAAGACATTCTTGTAAATATGGTTCTGATCCTTTCACAGGTGGGATATAGTAAATTCTAAACCATCTCAATGGAATTTTCATACATGATTCTTCAAACTGAATGGGGCTTCCCCCTCCTCCAGGAAAAGTAATTCTGAATTATAAATTTTAGATTCTGAAACATCAACTCCAAGAACAGACAAGGAGGAGACCTAACAGAAAGGATTTCCTATAGAGAGGAATTTGTTCACAGAATCAGTCTGAAAACCATGGAGAAGATGGATATGTGTCGGCCTTCTCACAGCTATCTAGATTGGAGCATGAGAAATTCAGTTGGTGTTTTCAATATATGGGATAATATATGAAGTATTCTGTTCCAATCTCCACTCAAAGAAAGTACATTTTGTCTCTCAATGTGGTTCCGAGATAGAGAAGTGGCAATACTCCTATTCAGTAGCTGAGGAAACTGAGGCAGAGAGAGACTGCAGCAGTGTGCAAAGTCACACAGCAAGTCAAGGGCAACACCAGGAACAGGAGCGGGACTACAGGACTCTTGCGCCTCCGTCTAGAGGTTGAATCCAGGTGGGGATATTTCGCTAAATTCAGTTTTTAGGACAGGACAATATCCCCCAACTTTTCACCAGCCTGAGTTCAAGGCTTCCAGTATTGAGATGAACAGGGATGCACCACCTAGATAGAATAAAGGCTTACCTTTGTTTATTTAGCACATAAAATGTGCTTTTATGTTTTGGGACTATCAGGTTCTCAAATGAGGTCTGTAACCTATATCAGAGCTAACAAAGAGGTGCATGAAATCTTGAATTACTCTTGAAACTTTCTCATCCTCTGCTAGCGACTAATATAAGACAGAAACACAGCATAACTAAGAAATGAAGGATATCAGTGCATGCTCTTGGCATATGACCAACTAGGCATTTTATTGTCAGTGCAGTTATTCTCTTCCTTTATCTTTGCAAAATCTACTCAGCAAAGCTCCGTCTTGCACCATCTCTTTTTAAAACCTTTTCTAGGAAGACTGCTGTAGTGCTCCTCTGGAGGCCCCCATATAGCTTGGCATCAATTCCTTGGAGAAAGAGGAAATGTTCAGATCTCTCTGAACTACCAACATTTTGGTTCCCAGCACCAAACACAGTATCTTAGCGGGCCAGGCATAACTGTTTGCTGTTTGCCTGAGCTCCAAAACAAGGGAGGAAGGAGAGGAAGTGGTGACAGTCAGATCATCTGCTCCAGTCGTTTCCTGCACTTTGTCAAGGTCAGAAGGGCAACGGTCCCTCCCAAGCAGAGGGGGAAAGATACACAACTCTGCAGAGCTGCTCTTGGAAATGGCATCTCATGCTCAAGGGCACAAATGAACCTGCAGAGCAACACCCTTCCTCTCTGTAGCATGTCCACACACTTCTTTCAGTTCTCAACAGTATTCCTTTTACCTTTCCTCCTTTTCTGTGAGCACATGTAAGAGATCACAGTGCTCCCTCTGCTCCCCCAGCATCAGGGCTGCCTCTGGTGATTCTCACAACTATTGATTTCAGTGACTCTTCAGAGCTCTTCAGACAACAAGGAGTTTTAATAATTTCATAGGGTGGCAAGGGGACAAAAGAACAGAAAGGAAAATAGGCTTCCATGTAATTGTGGAAGGAATGGGGAAATAAGAGTTTGAAAAGCAAAATTACAGCCCAAGGCTGTTGTAAGCATTGTTATGCAAATCAATGTGAAGGCAGCTAAGATTTCTTCTCCAGGCTCCTAGTGATATCCATAGGCACATATTTTTAGTTAGAAATTATGTGAAATACTCAACATGCCAATGCATGTCTCCATGGAGAGAGGCTCCGTGTTTCCAGTGTGTGTGGGGATACATAGAGCGGTGCCCAATTCCAGCATGGAGATACTCAGCAGAAAGTCCCACTGTAGTAAGGGGGAGAAGAACTTCAGAGGAGTAAGTCACTTGCCAAAGGAATGACAGATTGCATATGAAAATCAGATTTGTTCACAGAAGAACACACTTCCTGCACATGCTGAACCTGAAGGAAATTCACCACTGAGTGACATCAGCAAAGGTGACATCAATGTCTTTAAAAGGCTGCAAGAAACTTGCTTAGGGGAATGGTTAAATAAAGATAGTTTTCAACCATTCTGAGATTTTATTGGCCAGACTAATTGTCAGACCATTGTTCTGCTGTCCTTTGCTAATTCTCCTCCACTGAAAACCAAGAGTTTCCTCTCACTGGCAAATAAATAATCTAAAGATTGATTATGTCTATCAACGTTTTTATGTCCGTTATATGCCAGAGCATCTAAGGCATGCCAAAACGTAATTGTACATACATATACTGCAAAGCAGTAGGCATCTAAATGCTTTTAATACATCTTTTAATCCCAGACTTCTTGTTCTCCACCTGACATTGGTTTTGTCACTTTCAACGTAGTTTGTTCTTGTTTGTTCTGACAGGACTCCTGAGTCTGTTCTGGAGCCATAACTGAAGAGGTGAACTCATAGCTAAACAAATCATACTCTTTTTTTTTTCTTTTTTTCCTTCCTGATACTTACAAAAAAGCTTGTTTGTTTATTTCTGGAACTCATCATGAATATCCAATACACTTCTGTTGCAGAAGAAAATGATATCTGTAATCCACAGATACTTAATCCAGTTTTGGATGTGGATAGTGCATTCTTTCTCAAATGCAGGAAACTCTCAGGTGACAGGAACAGGATTCAAAGTCAGCCAAATAACAGAGAAACCCAAATAACGTAAGACTGAAGTCATCCTTTAGTCACAGTGATTTGTATCTAACTTGCACTGGAAAGAATGAGTTTTGTGTTCATGGAGTAAAATATAATTGGGTAAAAACAGAAAGTGCGGAAGATGACAGAGAATTTGCATCAAGATACTGGTTTCTGTTTGGCATTCTCAAATTCCAAAGCTGTTTCTAGATAACTAGGCAATTAATAGGCTCTCATTATTAAGGATTTTCCCTCCATTACATTCCTGTAGGGTAAATAATATTCAACTTCCCCTCCAGAGATGCCAAATTACCGTGTCAGATATGTAGAAGTGATTTAACAGAGGGAACAGAAAAAAATCTATGGGCAAAGGCATCCTGCAGTGTGCTACCCTTCTCTATTGTCCTCTATTGTCTGAATTGTCCATATCGAACTACCAAAGATGTATTTGCAAACTCAGCTACGTAGTGAGGGTAATGAGTGAAACTCAGCTAGGGAGGCAGGTACAGTTATCTACCTTTTGCCTTCTGCCATGATGAGAAGGAGTAACATCTAATGCAGCAGTGATGCCATGCAGCATGGGCAGACATCTGTGTGTTGGAAAGCAGCCCTGTCTGTCAGCTATTTCCCAAGTTACCCCTAAGCCAATTACATTAATGCAAAATTGCTGCTGTTTTGCCACTGTAGTCACTTTGCCTTGCTTTGCACCCTTCATTACAAAAATAAACATTTCTCCATGGAGGTCACCCTAGGCTGATTAAATCACAGGAAGATACAGTGTCTGTTTTCAGAATTCTGCAACTGCTAATTAATTTATGTCATCAAACAATTATTTTCTACCTCATTAGCCTGTGAAATGTGAAGACTGTGTCAGCACTTTTGCTGACACTTGTTAGTTTGTAACCTTGTCCAAAAGAAGAGAAAGAGGGATAGAGAGTGCTAGTCTACAATTTGCAGTGTGTTTGAAGGAACAGGTGTTACAAATTGGAGCTATTTTCACATTTGCTGTGGTGCTCGATGACTGAAATACCACAACATGGAAATTTTTCTTGCTCATGATTCATAGAATAATATCGTGAAACGGAAGAGTGAGGAAGTAGGGCAAAGAGTAGTAAGAAGGATTGTTCTAGTGTACACATACCACAGAAGAGTGTCATCATGTGCTCCACATGGCCTTATTTCTCAGCCTGAAGGGCAAGTCTCACAGAAGTTATTTGGGTCAGGTGATAGGGGTTTCAGTTCTCAGATTATATGACAAGGATCTGAAACAACACTTTGCATGGGAAATTGTCGGACATCATTTTCTGGATAGAAATGTAAACTTGAGCCATTTGGTCATCAAGACCCTGCCGATGACGTATTTAAGTTCTTGCTTCAGAAGAGCCTTTAGAACATCCAAGAAAATTCCCCACATAAATATGTATAAAAACAACAAATACTCTAGGTGGTTAGATTAAGTACATGATTAGGAATCAGAACTCCTCTGTCCTTGACCATTTGCTGTCCTTCAAGATGTGAATTGGTTCTGTGCTTTGTTTCCTATGTGTTAACTACGTAAAATGGCCAGTAATTTGATTAGGAAGAAGATTAATTTTCCTTAAAATTCCTTATAATCAAATTTCTGATTAGTACGATCAGCCCTCATCGTGATATTAAAGGAGTTTGTAACATTCTCATAAAATTTCTTCCAAATACACCACCTCTTTGAAGATAAAACACTGCAGATGGGATTCCAGTGTTTGACATCATTACTAAAGCTCAGGATAGTTGGGTTACATCTGACAAAAGAGGAAAAAAACACTGCAATGTTCTTGGTGATATTTTCTTTCTGTGGTTGTTCTCCAAGCTCTTTATCTTAAAATTAATGCCAAATAAATACAAACCTTGATGCTTCACAGCTGCCACAGTATTGAATCGAAAGTGCCAGAGCTTGAATTCTAAAGTTGAAAATATCAAGTATTCTTAATTACCTCCACCCCAAAATTCCCCTGGCTTTGTAGCTTAAAATCTAGTGAGATGTGAAACCCACCAGTTTCAGTTCACAAAATGTCATTATAACATTCTTAGATTTGATTTGCATGGGGTTGCATTTACAAAGCTTCTCCAGAGTTTCATATTCAAAGAAATTAGAAACTCCTGTATCAAGACAAATGTAAACTATCGGTTGTACTTAAGCCAATGGTAGTTTTGAATCTAATTGTTTCATTGGCTGAAATTTGCTGAAACAGGGCTTGTACTTTGTTGGATTTCCCTATAAGTCTTTTTGTGTTAAAGATGAAATGTCAAACAATCCACCTAATAGAGAAGTCTAATAGACTTTAACAAGAGTTAAATTAATAGTTAAAAGAAATGTAATAGCACATAGCCAAAATGGTGTAAAATCTAAGGGACTGTAATAGAGAATTATAATATGCCTCTACATTTTATGGGTTTGCTCATTAAGCTCCACAACAGAGATAAACTTCTCTATTAAATTTAGTTGTAGAACTTCAAGGAAAATCTATATTATTTTATTGCACTGGTGGTTAGATGGTCACAGCAAGATCAGGATGTATTGTGCTGAGTGCCATGTAAACATATATTATATAATCCAATGTCTGAAAGTTAGAGTTACCCAGAAAAACACATTGTTTTACAAGCAATTCTTCTGTCTTGCATTCCTGAGTTTATAGAGTATCACACAACTTTTCACAGCAACAAAATTCAGCTTTGAGCTGACAATATGTCTAACCCATATCACTTCAAAGAGTATTTAATGATAAATTTTATGATTAAAACATTTGAAAATGCTAATAATCTAATCTTGGACCACAATACAGCATCATTGCTCCCTGAGCAAATCTGGGAGAAGTAGCTGATAGCCCTGAGGGCTGGGCTGTCATCCAGAGAGACCTGGACAGACTGGACAACTGGGCAGTGAGAGATCTTATGAAATTCAACAAGAGAAAGTGAAGGGTCCTGCACCTGGGGAGGATTAATTCTAGAGACCATTACAGGATGGAGATCGACCTCCTGGAGAGCAGCTTCACAGAGAGGGACCTGGGCATCATGAGGGACAACAAGTTGACCATGCGGCAACAGTGTGCCCTCGTGGCCAAGAAGGCTGATGGGATCCTGGGATGTATTAAGAAAAGCGTCTCCAGCAGGTCAAGGGAGGTAGATTGTCCCCTTCTATACAACCCTGGTGAGGCCACATCTGGAGTCTTGTGTCCAGTTCTGGGCTCTCCAGTACAAGACCGATGTGGAGCTGCTATCGAGAGTCCAGTGCAGGGCTACGAGGATGATCAGGGGCTTGGAACATCTGCCTTATGAGGAAAGGCTGAGAGAGCTGAGTCTGTTCAGCCTGAAGAAGAAAAGGGTGAGAGGGGATTTAATCAGTGTATATAAATACCTTAAGGGAGGGAGTGAGAAGGATGGGGATGGCCTCTTTTCAGTGGTGGACAGCGAGAGGACTAGAGGAAATGGCCACATATTGAAGCATCAAAAATTCCACAGGAACTTAAGAAAAAAGTTCTTGACAGTGAGAGTGACAGAGCACTGGAACAGGCTGCCCAGAGAGGTTGTGGAGTCTCCTTCTCTGGAGATCTTCAAAACTCACTTGCCATTTGCTCTAGGTGACCCTGCGTGAGCAGGGGACCTCTAGAGGGCACCTCTAGATGACCTCTAGAGGTCCCTTCCAACCTTAAGCATTCTATGATTCTATGATTTTTGATTTAGTAGGTATTTTGGTGGAGAAATTATTCATTTTATTCAGCATTTTAGAAATTTTAAAAGCCTACAGATTGGCTTTTCTCTTTGTTTTGTAAATATTTATTTCCAGAAAGATAAATAAATAAGAGCAAAATTGCTCAAAAACTCCTAATGGTAATGGCAAATTGATAAGTCTTTTTGAGATTTAGCTTCTTCAGCACTGGAAAATCAGCCAGTGTGACAAGGAGGAGATCCCCATCTTTTACATGATGTGAAACAAGACGTTTACAGAGGTCAGTACCTCTACCCCTGCCTTTTCCCTTGGCCTTCCCCCAACTCGTTTAGTAAAAATATTGTTAAAAAAAATAAAAGAAGTTCTCTTTTCTACCAGTAGACTTTGACCTCACTTCAGTCCTCCTTCCTGTGTAAATTTTCTGATGCGTCTTCTGAGCTTTGTACTTTCTGAACCGCAAAAGTGCCTACGCACTTGATTTCCTGTCATTAAAATGTGAATATAGCCTTTTACATAATTTGAGTGAACAGAATTCTAATGGTGAATCAGAATACAAATTCTACTCTCTCTTTCATGAGACCTATCAGACTGTTATTTTTGAGATATTGTTAAATTTTACTGGAGTAGCTAACATGCAAGTCAGGCCTAAAAACTTCAGATGAACCAACCTATATAAATTATACTGTTTATAACTATTCTTACTTCCGACACAAATCTAAGTGTATGTGATGTGGTTTGGGGTGAGGAGATAAGTACACATCATGACGTCCTATGGGAGCAGTATTATTTAAAGTTTACTGTTACGATCCATTTTTCCCCTTCAACTCTGAAGTTACCAAAAGGCACTCCAGCCCATAAGCATTGTTTCAGGATTGTTCCCACAAGAAAAGAAAGAGCGAAACTACCCAATCAGCAGTAATAGAGTGGTCATGGAAAGTAGGAAAAGGTTTCTCTCTGGGATTTTCTTTGTTGGGTTGGTCAGTGGAAGATTATGTAAAAGGGACAAAAACAAGCAGTGCTTGTTCTAATTCCAAGGCCTCCTCACTTCAGATGGACCAAAATAAAAAACATCTCATCTATTGGAGATTTATTATTTTGGAGATACACATTTAGTAGGTGTAAAGCAGCACAGCACAACTTACTACAATAGTGTTGTAGCACTCCTGTATACAGATCCAGTTTGGGTTGCTGAATGCATGGCTCAAGATAAGGTTGCAGGCTTTCTATGAAGGGCATGTCACCACCACCACTTCCCATTGCCTTCACTCGGAGGGCACATCACCACCACCACTTCCCATTGCCTTCACTCCAACACTTGCTCTTGGGACAAGCATGCTCCAGGTACTTGTGATGGTGGCATCAAGGTGGCTTTGTGTTCTGCCCATCCCATCACTGCTGGCATTGTGTTCACCTGGAGAAAGATGACATTTTCATCCAAACTTCAACAATTCTGGCACTGTGCAGTAGATGTCAGCACTGAAACACAGTCCTTTGGAGGAGAAATAACCTGGGCCCTGACAAGTGGCCTCAAATCTATCTCCCAGCCCCATAAAACTAGAGTTTAGATGGTAAGCACAGGACTTATGCTGGCCTTCTACACAGCATAAATCCCAGTTGTGAGGATAGACACGAATATTCTCTGTGATAGCTGCCTACCTGTTATAGAGCAGGTTTGTAATTCACATAGAATATGCCCAATTAGGTTCTTACCCAAATGAAACTGAAGATCAGAAATAATGAAAAAAATCTCAAGCAAGGTGACTTAGGTAAATCAGGACAAAACTCATAAAAACTCCCAAATCCTTCCTCCTTTAGGGTAATCTGCAATAAATAAAATGTGAAGACATAGGAAGTAAATGTCCAATGAGACTGAAACTGGACTATAAACCTGTACTGACCAAGACAGAGCAAACTAGATCCAGTTCGTGTTCCAGGATGTGTGAAGAGGGGTTATATCCTGGAAAATCACCTGGAAATTCCTATATAATTCTTTAATTACAATGTATATCTATCATGGTACTTTAGAATTCTGACCTCATTAAAGAGTGAAGTACTAAAATGAAATATTCTAGTGCTCTTTACTGAGTACAGAGGAAAAATCAAGTACTGATTACCATCTGCATTTTATCTACCCACCCACCTGCAGTAAGTGATCTTTTTAAAAGAACACATAGAATATCATTAGGGATTTTGAATGTTTTTCTCAATGATAGACTGATTATGCTGGTGGGTAGATGAGTAGACACCACTTGTGAAAAAGTTTAATGCCTGTTGTTTAAGGAATCTGGAGACATTACATAAATAGGTCCTGTCATGTACAGAAAATTTCTCTACTGCACTTGCAAAGAGCAGTGACATGGTGCCAGATGTGAGCTGTGTCAAGACTGAGCAACTACATTACCCTGCCATGACATTCATGTTGCAATGTTTTTTTTGATGTCTGGATGCAGGATGTTGCTGGAACAGCTTGTGTGGATATACATTACATATAGACAGATATACATGTAGTTGATACTAATGGGATTCGATAACAGATTCTTTCCTGTCTCTGAAAAATTCACTTACAGGCAGTCTTCTGCAAAAAATGAGGGACAGACAGTCTCTCTGAAAAGAAATTCTCTCTAAAAAATTGTCTTACAGGCAGACTTTCTTTCAGGCAATCTCTGCAACCATATTTCCACCAGAAAATTTTAGGAGCTTTATTCCGTTGATAATAAATAGGCAGCTTATTCTTAGATAGTACATACTGGTTTGTCACCATCATCTTTGTGGAAGGAAACTTAGCAGAACAGATACCATGTTGCCCAAGGAAGCTGTCAGAACTAGAAAGAAAACTAGAAAGAAAAAAAGGAGAAAAAAAAAAAGGTTTGTCTATGCAAATGTGTGTACTTTCTTACATTTTTCTGCTCTTCACAGAGACAAAGAGAATCTAAAAATCCGTCATGCATAAATAATAAAACAAAATAATCCCACAGCAGTTCAGTGGTGAGAACAGCTGCCTGTGATGTGGAAAATCCAAGTTCAAGACCTTACTCCGCCTAATTCAGAGCAAGAACTTACATTCTCATACATTGTATGCTCTAACCACTGAATAATTTCTTTAATGCAACAAATGTTTATTTAAATAAAGTAGGAAATGTCCTGAAAAGAGGCCTGAGAAAGAACAACCTTAGAAAGCCTCATGGCTTGAACATGCAGGTAAGGCAGAAAAGAAGAAATTTTGAATTCAGACTAGAAACATGCAGACTGGGTAGTTGAAAGAGACTGAAGGTTAAGGTGGGGTACATGGTGTTTTCTGGTGTAAGTCATAGGAAAATCTCATGCACAATGAATCACAATGTTCTACTGGGAAAAAAAGAGAGAGAAGGCGAGGAGAGGAGAGGAGAGGAGAGGAGAGGAGAGGAGAGGAGAGGAGAGGAGAGGAGAGGAGAGGAGAGGAGAGATTCTTAAATCAAGGAGAACAAGAAACGTGGTCAGTTATGTAGACCACACCTGAGGCAAGGTACATGGAACGTATGCAGAGAAAAGAGAGATCATTGACCTAAGCATGCTGCTCTAAGATTTCCAAAGAGCCAGGAGGTAGCATTGTGATCATGGTTTAATTCTGAGTCATCCATATTCCAGGGAAAGGGTGAAGATCAGATGATGATGAGTGAAAGGAATGGTTTCTTTGCCTCAAGTTTATCCCTTCTTTCTCTCACAATGAAGGCATGCATGACTAACAGCATAAAAGAGAAGAAAGTTTAATATGTAACAAGAAAGAGAGCAGGAGTATTTGAAAATGTAACCTTTCACATAGAGCATGAATCTGTGTAGAAAACTCAACGCACTTCATTTATCAAAGCTGAGAGCAAGATAAATATTCAGGATTGATTCCTCCAACAAAAGTTTTTCCTTTATATTCATAGTGGTGAAGTGTGTTACACCCACAGAGGAATCTCTCCAGCCGTCTCCTTCACATTTGTGGTCAGAATAGCTTTTAGCCATCTGTCTCAGTGGAAGGAGGATGAGGTCTATTGAGTCACCTTTATGGCTATTGAGCCCATGGGAGTGTAGAGGGCCTAACCACTGCGCTCCAATCAGTTTAGTTTAATAGTAGATCAAAACCAGACTAAGTCAGGTATGAGAGACAGATGAACCATAAAACTTCTGTGACATTGTTTCTAAAGAAAGCTTGGGAATCGGAACATACATGGAAGACTTGGGAACACTTGGAAGTTACAGTGCAAGATTTGGTCTCTATGTTGCCAAAAGCACTGATTTATTGCATCTAAAATGCTTTGAGAAAGCCTTTACAGAAAAATTTAGATTGTTTTCTTATCAATTCGTGCCACTTTTCTGCCAGTTTGCAGGCTTCAAGGTTTCTGTTTTCGCAAAGCAGGGGATTCCTAAGATTCATTTATCACAAAGTACTCTTGCCACTCAGGGGAGGAGCTGGAAGGCTCAAAATAAAACTTCCTAAAGAAGAAAAAAAAATATCCTGGAAAATTAAGACAAGAGTGAAATTTTTCCAAGCACTTGCAAGTACAAAGTGAAGAAAAAGATGACATAATAAAAAACATACTAAGCACAGCCAGTGGAAAACATGTAGAAATTCTTGTTGAAATTACTGGAATTCTTGCATGATAAAAGAAACTCCTTTTTCTTACGTTGTGTTTAGGCTACAAGCACTGATTGTCAAAAATGAAAACTGCATTTTTGTTTAATAACAAGGAGAAAGCCTAAGGAAAAACCACCAAGGATTTTCGTATCTACTTCAATATGCTACAACTTCCCTAATTGTACGAAGACCACAGCATCAGAGAGGCTCAGGAGAGGCCCACCGGGAAAAGAAAACTAGGAGTGCATCAACCCCGTGTTACTGCTCCAGAGTAACAGAAGCAGTAGCATGCAAGGGACTGGATTGAGATCACCCCAGAATCTTCTGACAAAATATAAAACTGAACCCATTTCCTGAGTCACATACTCGTGCCTCACCCACAAGACCAACATTGTTCCCTTTAGTTACTTTCCTCTTACCTCCTGGGGCTTGGATATATTTAAATGGATAGGATTATAATTTTCCTGTTCTGCTTTTTTTTGGATGTTCTCTGTGAAGCAAGATGAACACGTGTTAGAGGCAGGATCATA
Organism: Rhynchotus rufescens; assembly: GCA_032273925.1. Taxonomy (NCBI): domain Eukaryota; kingdom Metazoa; phylum Chordata; class Aves; order Tinamiformes; family Tinamidae; genus Rhynchotus; species Rhynchotus rufescens. Next base: position 22,990 of record JAVCKT010006904.1, read on the forward strand.
TTGCCTGCTGAAGTTACTAGCGGAAGTTCAGTGACATTGGTGATGCTTTGATACATGCTTAGTACTCCCAGCCAACTCTTTTTGCACAATGTGTGGGGAATTTTTTTCTGCCCTTAACCTCTACTTCCCATTCTACAGACTGAAAGGAAGTGTTTCTTCCCTATAGAGCCCATTCAGATTCTGGGAGGAAAATACTAGAAATGGATTATGCATTTGAATTTGAGAATTATTCCTGTGGGTTTGTTACATACAAACTGAACTGGAGATGGAAAGCTTAGAATGGAATTCATGGTATTAAATTCAAATATTTGGGCTGGGAGAAGTTTTCAGAGATAAGGACTGAAATCAACTATAGCCTGATGGGGCACCAGCTTCTGCTGAGGAAAGGCATATTTTGGCTCCTAATCTCTCCTAGGAAGAATAAAGAGAGCAGGGAAAGGAGTGAAAGTAATAAACTCATAGAGACCCTGCCTACTTCTCCCAAAATGTGTGCAGGACTAACCATAAAAGCAATTCCTTGGCAACAAAGCATAACTATTCCAGCTTCAGTAAAATTATAGTCAGATGAACTGCAAGAAACAAACTGTCACCGTGTGTGTGTATCTGTTTGTGTATATATGTGTGTGTTTATGTCAGGTAGAGAATCTGTGACCTGCCCCAAACAGTGGACCAACATCATCAATAGCTCAGTGTGTGTGTAAGGAAATTACTCCATGAAATCATTCTCATTGGGATTTCTTTTGTGAAATAGGAATTGTCTTCTGTAGTTACCCCTGCTCAGAGCGCTGTTTCCCTTTGCTCCACATACACACACACCTGTAAGTTAGGCACTGAATGCCAAGACCTCCTTTACTGGTCGTGTTCCAGCCAATGAATTAAAACTCATTTGAAAAAAAAGTAATTGTTTTCTTCTTTCCCACATTCCACTCCTGATTTCTAGAGAAGGCAGGAGATAGATAACTTTGACCTGTGCTTGTGTCGCTGCCAGTTTATTCAACATGTTAGCTTGTGTTTGCTCTGTCTTTGTTTTGGTGATGTGTTGTGTAACACGAATAAGCAGAGCCAGGTATGCCCCAGCAGGAAGGCTTTGAGGACTCTCATTTTTGGCACAATGTAAAGCATTGTGAGCTGAGTCTTAGACATCTGATGGTTAGTCTGTGGAATAAACTGTCGTGTGCTAGAGACCTATACTCTAATAACAGAATACACTGAGTATAAGTGGGACCAAGCCATTCCCTGTGCGCCTGAGGCTCAGTGCAGTGGCTCAAGGACTCTGTACTCTGCCAATAGCATGTGCTGTCGAGTGAGGATGGATAGCTCTGCCAAGGAAGATGCTGTGCCACATGAACATCAAAAATGATTTATGGAAGGCAAGGACTTAATTGCACCTTTGCTCTGTTCTGCAAATTCACACACACACACACACCCATCTATAAGCTGTGTGTTGAAAGCTGAGCACACCAATACTGGCAATATTCAAGGCGAAAAAAATTAGTAAAACAAAATGATCCAATTTCCTGCATTGAGAAGAATGAATTTAAGAGCATTTACAAGCCCAAATGAACTAACAGAAAGATTTGAAAATCCCCCCATGTCTTTTTGCATTGTTAGAAGGGTAGATATCTTTTGTCACATTACAAGGGAACTAGTAGTTTATTTCTTTCCAGGACCTTGCTAAGACCTGTGGGAACACGGCATCTTAGATGACACATTGACCTACTGGCTCAGATGTGAACAGCAACTGGGCAGCATGGGGCTCAGTTGAGCCATAGGGTTTATTTCTTAGCTGATTTACCTCCATATTAAAGCACTTCTGTGAGTTCCATGTCTTTGCTTCACCAACTAGCTATGAAATAGAGATCATTTTTGTAGGATTTCATCATCTACCTTTCCATTAAAATGGGGTAACAGCAATTCACTCTGGGAGATGTTTCAAGTGTCTTTTCCTTCTTCTGTCAGGAAACAGTCCTTCATAGAAAAGACTGATGAGTCTATAGATTTGGGTGTGCTGCTCTACATTGTACACAAACAGAAGTGCCCCTGAGGTCAAGAGCTGTCAGTCCATGCAAAATGAGAGCTAAATATCTGCTGCCAGATCCCTAAGGAGAATTCACCTGGTCAGACACCCAGACGTGGACTATGGTCTCCTCTGTGCAACCAGGTGATTTCATGCAGTTATAGCTCACATCAGGAAAGAGTCCAAGAGCACACATTGTATCTGTGACTGCAACTTCAGCAGGCTCACTCAGCTCTAGATATGTGTACACTGGCCTATTCCTAAGTGAAGAGCTGAGCTGTGTTCGTACAGCTGCAAGCCCAGTGCATCACAAGAATTAGCTCGATATAACCAAGTTGCAAAATTTGGTGTTTTAGGTCCAGCTCATCTTTCCAAATACATGTTCCAAATGCATATTCCATTATAGTCAATAACTACTAAAGCCTTAGTCATCTGTTTGTAGCTGAGAACAGAGCTGAATTACAGTTGGGATTTTTACCACTTAGCTTTTAATCTTTTTTTGTGTGGGAGCAGGAGGGAGCACATGAAGGGAGGAGACAATGAAGGGAAGTTTTGCAATCTTGCTTAACATGGAGAAGCAGTATTATTTCCTGCAGAGACTTCTGATGATCTCTGCTTGTCACTGGCAAAACCAAGTGCAACTGCCTCAATTTGTTCTGCATTTCATTTATCTGTCAGTCTGCTACCAGACAGACAGAAGAGTTGATTGAAAGTCTTCCAGTCGAGTGGTATCAATCTGGAACTTTCATTCAAATCCCAAAGAAATAAAGATTGGAGTGGCAAGAAAAAAAATAAAACAACACAAGTTAAAGGTAATTGAAAAGGGCGTTAAACTTTCATGGATGGATGCAGGCAACAGTATCTGCGGTCACAATTTTATAATGTTTTCTTTCCTGCCTTGAGGCTAAAGGCTGAACTCATCTAAAAGGAATACGCATGGGAATGGTGCGTATTTTACTTTTCTTAAAAACAAAACAAAAGCAAAAACTTATAAGATACAATCTATTTAAAGAAAGTTATTAAAATATAGTAACACTTTTAATAAACTGTTTATTAATAGTATGTCAGACTTAAGGAAAAAAAACTTTCAACTCTTTCCCCCCTCATTGATAGCAGTCTGGCAGCTACACAACTACTCCATGAAGAACAGGAATACCCTTCATTTCATTCATGCACAGGCGAAATTACTTCCTTTCAAATTGGGAAGGTGAAGTTGTATGTTATAGTTCTTGATCTTCCCTCTGCCAGATCCCTCTATTTCTTTTGCTAGATCTGATACTCATTAGATCCTTTTGTGAACTGATTCAGCTCATAAAATAGCAGAGAACTAACCTGGAAAAAAATAAAAGTCAATACTATTCTGCTGATCTCCTGAACTGAAGCAACTCTGCCAAGGGTTGACTACCCACCAAAAAGTATACAAAAATTAGGAAGAGAGCACCATGTTCAGGAAGTAGAGTTAAGAAAAGAGGGAATGGCACCATTTTTTTAGCAAAAGTGAGTTATTAGGTAGTTCATCTGTGACAAGTCTGTAACATCACCATAACAGATGACGGAAGTAAATCTGGTGAGTGCCCTCAACATACAGCTCATGAAGTTTACTACTTACATAATTATAGCCATCATTTAAATACCAGTAGTATGAGAAAAAGCTTTTCCTCTAAGCTAGTTGTCATCGACTGATAAATGTAAGATTCATATGTGCTGTTTCTTTATATACAGTGGAAGATAAGCACGAAAGATCTAAGCAGTCTAGAGCAACAGACGCTCCTGAGAAGAATGTGGAAATTCAGTCGACCATTGCATGTTACTTAGCAGAGAAAGAAGAGCTTTGCTTTTTTAAATAACTCAGCTCTTTGTTGAGACATTATAGTTACATTCTGAGAGTATGATTGTCTTAAATATGGGAGATAACATTGACTTGTTGTTGTTGTTGTTGCTGCTTTTCAGTGAGATGGACTACTGTGTTACCTCCAAACCACCTGTACTGTCACAGCTAGCATCTTAAGCCATCTTCTCCACAGCAGCCAACATAGCATATAATGAGACTCTAAGAAAATCACAGACAAAACCAAATGAATCCCAACAAAACAAGCAAAGCTAAGAAAAGGGAAGTTTTCAAATCTTGCAAGTCTTCTTGAAATGTCTCAAAACAGAAAAAAAAAAAAAAAAAAAAAAAAAAAGACATAATGCTATGCTATGCTAACCATTCCAGACCACCTGTACAACAATCCAACTGATGGAATGCAACTTCCTGCCTAAAACAGCATAGTAAAGAGGATGTTTTGGTTTTCTTTGCTTTTCCTCGCTTTACCAGTCGTATATTTCAGAGCCTTGGTTTCTGGTACTTTGCAGCAAGTCTGTAGTAAAAATATGCTTGGTAACAGTATCACGTGCTCTAAGTTATTATATTCCCATTAGCCCATTCAGTAAAGCCACAATGGCTGTACAAGAGAAGTTGTTTGCTTTCTTCATGGTGTTCATTCTGTTTCCCTCTAGTTCCTGCAGCAGGATAGCTGACCTTTGCAGCTTCAGAATTGCTGGCCTTCCCTTTCAGGCTTCCCTTTCCTGTTCTGCCACACACAGTTCCCCAAGCACTTGCCTTGCTGTGAGACTTCAACCCATGGTTCTTAGCTGTGGCTTAGCTGCACTCAGAGATGCTGGGAGGGAAGAAAGAGCAGTGAAAGAATATATGGCTCTGAATCATCATTCTTCATGTCTAGAATCCTCCAACTAGTACAAACAAAGCCTTCACAACTGCCAGATAGGCTTTCTGCCCAACAAGACATTACCAGAATGTACCCTAAATGCTCCCTGGCACTGTGGGAGAGAGTTTGCCAGCTGTAGGATATCTCACACCTTCTCAAAGGCTCATCCGGTTGTTGAAACCAAACTTCACTTCCTCCTCTTTGAAAACAAGCTACAAGACAGTGCAGCCAGTGTCTGGCTCTGAATCTTTTTGAATTTGGTCCAACAATCTGAATGTTTTTTAAACTCCTGTGTAATAGCTATTTTCTTGAGTGAAGGAAAGAAACTGTATTTTTCTGTCTTACCCCCTGGGAAAAATCTAGGTAATACATTCCAGTAAGATTTAGTCACTTTTGTCTTGACCAGAATCACAGGGATTAATTCTCCTTTCACATGGTGCAACTCAGTAAGTCCGGAAGGAATCATCACTTGCCCAAATGCTTTTTCTTCTAATAGAGCAGGATGATAAAAGTCTTTTAAGCCAGCAGCAGATCATCTCAGAAAGATAACAGTCATATGTAAGTGTATTTTCATAGCTCCTTTGTACAAACCTTGCAAAGCAGCCATGATGAGGTCACAGAAGTGCATGCATTTTTTTTGTTTTTTTTTTTTTTTTTTTTTTTTTTGTTAAATAAAATAA
>JAVCKT010006906.1:0-30161 GCA_032273925.1 Rhynchotus rufescens
TGCTTTCCAGCAGGTCGAGCCCTAATCTGTACTGGTGCCTGGGGTTATTCCTCCCCAGGTGCAGGACCCTGCACTTGCCCTTGTTGAACCTCATGAGGTTATCAAATGATGAAGGAAAAAAAGTGCTTAAAAAAAAAAAAGTCCTTCTAAAAACATTCTCCAATGTGAATTTGAAATTCTAGAATATAATACGTTGCCTGCAGGATATCATACTGCACAACAGCATTAAGGTGGTTTAGATTCGTTAACTGCAAAAATACCTATGCCTCAAAATTCATTTTACATTTAACAACTCCGTATATGTTTTTTTAAATAACATGCCGTATATTATCCTATATGAATGGAAAACAAGGAATCCCAAGAAAATCTTATCATGTAAAATTTGTATTTTCTGTTAAATAAACAAAAGCGAAAGAAGGCAAAACACCACACATCCTACTTTAAGCTGCAGGTCAAGAGGTTTCACGTGTCCCAATCGCTTTATGCCAACCCTGAACAGTGCAAGGTCAGTTAAAACTGACAGGGTAGGTGACCCCAGCACTGGGCTTGCGCATCTCCCAGCGCCTCCATCACGTGCACTGGTGTATGCACGTTCTCTGCACCCTCCTGCTCTGCCCTCTCTTTTGCATTGCGGAAATCAGGAAGGCTTTTGTTTTTCCTTTGCTGCAGCCTCCAAGTGGCAACTAAAGAACTACTTTCCCTCTGAAGCTGTCTAACATACACTAAATATATAAAGCTCAACAGATGAATTGTTCTCCTAATCTTTTACGTCTAGGATTGTTCTACAGTAGAAGGTATATTTGCAATGATCATTGATGCTCTATTATTTTACAGCTGAACATCATTTCGTCTTGCCTTGTGAAAACTGAAATATCCTCTAAGTCAGAGTAAAGGTATTCTTATCCATAAGAATCAAAACTGTTGTTTTTTGGTGTGGTTTCTAAAAAATAATCACAATATTATTCTGATGTATTTAACTCTGACAAATCTGCACAACCCACAGCAAAATCTTGACATAAAGATTTCAGATATCTGATTTTTTTAGGAGAATTTAAGTAACAACCCTATTTATGGTAATGATGCTTCAGCTTGTTTCTTCTGACACTCAAAAGTATATTTAAAGCAAAATATTCATAAAAAATAATCTGACTTTCATTATTTCCAAGCATGACAAAATTTTGCTGGAATTATTTTGACAAAATAAAGTGCTCACTGGGTCTCTAAATTAACTTTGCAACACACTACAACTATAATTAAAAACACTTGAAGATATTTTCAGTGAAAGTCTTCACTGTTTAAGAAGCTGGAGTTTTTTTTAGATAGAGGACAGCCAAAGAAAACCATTTTTAAATACTCCAACACATTTACTGTTAAGCATATGTTATCTCCAATAACGCAAAACACAGAAAATGACTTTCAGGATATCACTTTTTATTTGACTTTGGCATGGAAAAAAAAAAACACAACGATATGATTGCTTTCCTAGCAGCTGATAGACAAATATTCAAATATTGTCAAAATGCAGATTCCTGTCTAAACAGAAGCTGAAGATGCAAGTATCAAGTCATGCGGGAAATTTTCACTGGGTCAGTCTTTAGAAATGCCAAAGCTTGACAAGATTGAGGATTGCAGAGGCAAATATATCATCGCTTTTTCATTTAATTTATTGCTTAAAACTTTAAATATATCTGCGCATTGACACTAGGCCACAAATCCATTCCAAAACTTAAAAAAAAAAAGTCCATTCCAAAACTTAAAGAAAAAAATATACTTTTAAAAGGGAAATAGTAAATGTAGACAAAGACAGTAGCTCTTTTGTTCAGAGATTAGTCAGAAAAATAATCCTTTGCTTTAGGCTGACAGGCAACAACGATTTTGCATCCCATTTCAGACAGATACAAGCACAGACATGCGATGTGGGCTGAAATTAGAAGGTCTAAATCTCAATGCAAAGAGGTGACTGAAAAAATAATACAGTAAAAAAGACATTCAGACTGAGACAGCAAACTCTCCCAAATAAGATGACTGTTAAGACAAAATCAAAATACTGGGGAGACAAGGAAATCCTGTGTTATCCATGAGGATTAGATGATCATTTGAATACAAGCATGCACACACGCACAAATTTATCTATATATCTATATATACACGCATATATACACATACACACATACAGAAATGTTTGATTTCAAACAATCAAATCTTTTTGACAAGATGATACAAATGACCTCAGACCAAATGAATATAATGATGCCCTTTAGCCTTACATCCCAGGCATGAAGGAAACAGGAAAACAGGAGAGGATATTGAGTTAGCAGTACTTATTTAGCAGTGCCTTGCAGCTGCTACAGGTCTAGCTTGGCCTATGAGTAGCTTTTCTGCTGACCGTTTTAGGTCAAAGATGAAAATTCTTGTGATGGGCTTACATAGATGAATAAGTATGAAAAATATATATTGTAACAACTACTTTTAATAGCATTTGCAGCATTTTGCTGTTGTCATTTTGCATGTCAGGTATTTTGCTTTATAACTCCACAAAAATGAATGCTGAATGAGTGATATATATCTTTGTAGAAGACAGAATAATACCAAGCTTATCCCACTGTTTTGGGCAGACAAGTGTCCAAGCAGTACCAAAGCCAGTTCTGCAGTCAGTTTGGTGAATAAGTTTTTGCATTGGTGGACAGCATTATCCATAATATAATACTAGTCTTTCGATTTTGATTAGAACAGTAAGTAGTGATGCAATATTACTACTACGCTACTATTTATGTTGTTATAAATACTCACTGGAAGTGTGTATTTCTGGTTAAAAGTTGCTTTTTATAAACAAATTAACAATATGAATTAGGTGTCCATATTTCAGCTGAAGCCCAATATGATGGGAATAATACTTCCTGCCCTCCAGTACAAACAGAAAATTTCACTCTAGGCTCAGGAGTATTTCCCTAAAGAAAACATTACTTTCTAGAAATATTGTTTGAACAAACATGCTCAAGAGGAAAGATTCCTCTAAAATAAGTAATAGCTTAGAGATGACAGAAGGATGAAAAACATGGTTTTGAGCCTGCGCTTCCCTGTTGTTGATGAGTGTGATAGCCATAAATAACAAGCGGCTAAATTATACTTTTTTATGTTACTATGAATCCTTCTGAATCTAATAGGGACGTTCACCTGGATGAATTAAAAGCACTTTGTTTTTTTTAAATCTTATTTTTTTTCCTGGAAAAAAACATCCTTTTGCAAAATTCCAGTACTACTTCTGAAACATGAAAAAAAATGCAAGACAAAACCAAAAAGATTTCTTGTACAACTTTTAGGCCTTTTAAACTTACTCTACTGCCTTTTTGTGTAAAGCAGTAGTTAATCATGCACAAACTTCTCATTTAAACATAGGCTCGACTTTGACTTACACCGCTGTTCCAATGTGCACAATTCTCTCCTGAGTGTTCGCAATCTGGTTGTGCAACTTTTCAGTATCACCCTAATCTTACTTGGCTGACAAGTGGATAGCTGCAGAGACATCTACACAGGTGTAACAGCAGAAGTGGTTTTTCTTTATTAGATATATTGCTGGCCATTACTGATTAAACTCAGACATTCAAAACATATACAACCGCTTTGACCACCTCAGTCTCAGAGAGAAAGATACACATAAGCAGATGCTTAATGATTCTGCTTTTAACTTTAATAAATGATTTCCACTTCTACAGAGAATTTCTCTGATTCAAGAGTTTGCTCTCAAAGAAATCTTCACTACTGCAGTCCTCATTCTTACTTCTACAGCTGATTCACCATCCTCAAGAATAAATCATATGAGGAAACAGTCACTTATTTTGACATCTAGTATTTCAAGTCTACTATATGAAAACAATAATGCAAAATATCTTTGTACACATGGCTCCATTTAGATCATCTCCTTTGCTGCTGGGACAAAACTCATTCTGTTCAGGCATATAATAAAGCCCTTGCTCTTTTCAAGACTAGTGCCATTAAGGCTTTCCAGAATTCTGCAAATGAAAATAGCTAACTAGATTCCTATGCAGTTGGCAAGATGATGCGCTGAGGAAGCTAGGATCATGAAGTTGGAGTAACATCACAGATGTAAAGATTTTCCAAGGTGGCAAGTGATTTAAGAAAACTAGAGCTTGTATGTTTAGCATCCATCTAGTCTCACTGTTTTTCCATGTTGCTGAGCAAGCAGGAAAACAAGTGACATGCTTTAGACAAACCAGCTAAGCATCTTTTCCACATTTCTATGACAGTCTCATCTGTATGCCCCTATACAAGCCAGAACAGCCTCAGGTCAGGAATGAGGCAGCAGCCTGACAAGGGCATACACTTGCCCTTTAAAAGCATTTCTGTGGTTAAAAAAGAGACAGGTCTTTGATATGTGCTGCAGACAGTAGCACAGCTTGTTCCTTTGGCATTGTCCAAATGGTTTCTGACAGTATACCCAAATATTAGCCCACATTCCTTAAATGATGCAAATAAGTCTCAAAGCAAATATTCACACTAGGAAGAGAGTGCAGCCTCCAAAGTCTCTGCATTGTTGTACAGCACCAGAGTAACTGATAGCTTGAGCACAGAGTAGTGCTGGCATCTGCCTAACACCTGACAATCAAGGTGAGGAAAGATGAAAGGGTATGAAAGATCAAGGATATGCAGAGTTTGAGTGTGAGCTATTCCTTAAAGAAAGGAGGCCTGCTGCTTTCTTCAGCATAAGAAGCATTGTAAGAATAAGGCTAAAGCCTTTGGGATACCGTAACTAATGCCTATGGGGAAAAAACAAACAAACAAAAAAAACCACCCTGTTTCTAGACTTAAGAGGGACAAGAAAGTAAATGTCTATCCTTTTAATTTTTCTTTGAAATAGCAATAAATCAATATATGTGTAGACAACTATAATGCAAGATAAATGAAGGAACAGGCTTTCCTTCAAAAAAAGCTTCCTTTCCCCCTATGCCTGCCAACTGCCAGGCAACAAATGGCTAAAAAAAAGACAGGGATAAAATGTTGCAGTTCACGGGAAAAAATATCAGTTTCAACTGAGAGTACACATGCACTTTCTACATGTCAGATTTTTATTTCCCCATTCTTCCCCATACGCTGGTTGTCCTCATTTATTCACAGCTCCAATGGCTAGAAACACATAAAGTTTACAAAAAATAACCTGTTTTCAGTGCCAATGTATACAGCAGGCAGAAAAAAAATGATGTCCTTATATGACTGCTTAAGAAAAGTTTTTATTTCAGGATAGAACTAACACACTTGAGTGGGAGAACAAAATACCTGCAGCAAACAAAGGTCACATGCAAAACACTATGCAAACAATAAAGAACCAATTTTTACAATATGCAGCTGAAGACAACTTTCGTTAATCTCATTTAGCAACATGACACCAGAGAAAGGAGATCTGCTCCAGATCAAGCCTGGATTTCACTCAAGATTGTGCAATTCCCAACTGCCAGGGAATTATTCTATGAATAGGTCAGTTTATTATTAAAGCGGTGAATTTTGTTGTCACAGCCGTAGGAGACCAGCAATGGCCCAGACAGCCATGTGAGCTGCTGCACAAACACACAGTGACCTCTAACCACGAAACCTCTACTAACACGTCATACAACAAGATCGGTATCAGCTTGCTGTTAAGGTTAGCTAAGAAATAAGCACAAGTAGCAAGCTCTAAACTTCGCCAAAGCTGGTGGGAAACAGGAAGACGCAGCTACTTAAAACCACCTAGAGTTTTGTAAAAACTCACAAGTCATTTAACCATCTCCACTCCCATCACATTTCAGTATGAGCAGGGCAGCTACTCATGGCAGAGGTGGGGACAGCCTGGCCTGGTCCTGCTTCCCTCTATGGAGACCTCCTGCTTGGGTAGGTTTCCTTGGCAAGGAAGGGGAAACTAGTGCCAAAGGGAAGGTGCCTGAGTTCACTGGTTTGTCTCCACATCCTTCTGGGTCTGCCTCTCCCAAAGGGGCAGACGCTCCCTTGTTCGAGAAGAGGGAGATCAAGGTAATTAAATCTTGCTCTTTTCTGCCTTTCAACTCAAAGGCCAGCATTGTCCTATTTGGTTCAGTCAATCATGACAAGAAAAACCTGTGTGCTGGCAGTTACACATATCTTAACAGAATTTACCTTGCTCATAGTAGGGTCTTCCTTGCTCTTCAGGTCTTCAGCCTACACCAAAACTCAGTTAGGGGAGTGGTAGAATGAGGCAGTCACACAGTCAGGGAGATGCAGCAATTCTGGTTAAAGCTACTGATACTTGAGACAGAATACCCTCCCAGATTAAAATCACCATTATACTAACCTAAGAGAGACCTACAGGACTAAGGTTGTCTTAAACAAGAGCCTCTGAGCAAACTACTGGAGTGTAAGCTACAGAAACCAGGCAGGCCCAGCAATGTCAGTTTTAACACAAACTTGATTTATGCAGCCACAATTGGATAAAATGGCAGTCATTAACAAGAAACAGAAGGCAAGCATTACTGCACTTTTCTTGTTTTAGTCTTTTCCCCAACTTTAGGAACAGTATCCCTTCAACATCTGAATAATGTCCCGTTCTTCCAGTGGTAGCAAAGTGGGCTTTTCGGTGAGTAACCCTGGTAACCTGATTTTCTCTATCAGGTTTTATATTTCTTGTAGATGTTTGCTTGCCTGTACTGCCCACCTTTCTGATTTTGTTTAAAAATTGATAAAGGTAAGGAATATCTACTCAGGGACCAGAGTACTTAGTACCGAATAAACTTAAATGAAGCAGCACAACTTTTAAGTAACATGAAGTCAAGAGAAGTTGAGGCTTTTTCTCAAAGGGCAGTATTTACAAGAGCACTGCTACACTACTGTTACATTACAAACACACACAGACACAGTGTCTGTTCTGTTTCAGCATTAGCCAGTTCATCTGAATGCAAGAATATCAGTTAAAACAAAACCTGTTGTAGCTCTGGTTAGAATTAGAAAAGCATCAGAATTTCAAGCTGGAAGTGGAGTCAGCCTAGCTTTGCCCTCTCAGCATACACTAAAAAAAACCAAAGGCTAAGTACTAGCTGGAGAAGTTTAGTGCACTAACAAAAAACTAAACAAGAAAAGTCATTCCCTTGGTTTGATTTGCTTTATTTCCTTCCATGAGTCTCTCCTGGAAAGCCTTTCTAGGAAAATGTGGAGAGAAAAAAAAATGACCCCTTTGAGGAAAACAAATGCTAGGTGATTCCCTATTTTAAAGCTATCTACTTTGTCCTATTTTTTTATTGGGAAAAAAATAGGTAAACAACAACAAGCAAACATTGAAGAATTCTGGTCCAAAATGATTGCCTCTATTGTTGATATGATTCAGCTTCTAGAAAGACAAAGATTTTATTTTGCCCTGAGAATATTTGGCGGAGAGGAGAGAAACACATAAAAACTAAAAACATCCAAAACAGCAGACAGCTTGTTTTCTTTTCTGCTCCCTAGACTTTTGTTTTTCTGGCACACAGAGACATCCAACACCAGATATATTCCTAATGGGGAATATGCACAAAGCTTAAATGGAGCTCCCAGCATTGTGTGTGCATTAACAGCCATAACAATAGCACAATACTCCATTATGGGTTTTAATAGCCCCAACTGGCAAAACAACCTGACGGGAAGCAGCGGTGCCTCGGCCTTATCAGCTCTGCCGCGTTCCTGCGGAGCTCTGCCTGCCAGCAAGGGAAACTGTGACCCATCCTGCCCGGCTCAACAGCGGCGCTCTGTTCCCGTGCAAGTGCCGGGATGGGATAATCCTTTGTGAGATCTTTGCCATATCGCTTCTGTGGTTATTAAGGAGTGAGGACTTGCAGACAAATGTTGCACTATTGAGAAATTCATGCATTGAGCTAAATTCTGCCTGCATATCTGTAGCATTGCACTTCAAGGATCTCTTCGTAATACATCCCCCAGCTTGCTGTGGTTTAGAGAGAGTAGCTAGAGACAGGAGCATGAGCTGCAGCAAACAGTTTTCACACTGGTAACCAACAGTGTTCTTTTTCTCATTATCACTCTACAGAAGTTATCTTTCACCTTAGACTACACATAGAAGCAAAAAGCCAGAAAAAAAAAATTACATGTGGGTCCATGAAGAATTAAACATAGCAAGCCAAACATTTCTCCAGGTTCATTTCCATTCAGCCTCGTATAATTAACTTTAGATTCACTATGTTTAAACTATGTGGAAAGTCATAAGGAAAAAGGATTTTTTTTTCCCTATTGATTTTCAGTACCTTTATTTGGCTGTGTATAAAACACAGACAAATATTGAGGATTGCAATGATGACTCTGAGAAGCAAAGAAATAATGCTAATAAGAGAATCAATGCTCTCTTCCTTAACCATTGCCAGGACCTATATAGTCTTTATTTTGTCTCATTTTAGAGTATTTTCTTACACAGCTTATTAAATTGCAAAGTAGTTCACAAGGCACAGGTATTTCTGTTGCACAAAATCGATGGCTTACCAAAGATTTATAGTTTGCCCTTTGGAATTACTGTGATGAATTCTTATTTCTTCTCCCATCAGTGAAACCATGATGAATATTTTCCTTATTGTTTCACAGGATAGCTTTAGAGTAAATATAATTTTCAGTAAATATAATTTTCATAGTGATGTCTGATGAGATAAAGCTCATACAAATATCTATGTAACCAGCATACTCTGGTTTTCTTAAGAGGATAAAGCTTAATGAACTATTTGAGACAAACAAGTATGGAAGGTAACAAGTATGGACTGACGATTACAGTTGAAAACTGCTGGAAACAAGAAGCCAACACCACCATGGCAAGCTCACTTACAACAGAACTTAAGAACAGGCTATTCAGGCTTTCTATTTCTGAGAGAGATCATTAGGGCAGTAAGTAGCACTATTCTAACAGGAAGAATACTCCCGCTAGATCAGGGATGGCAGTGAACATGAGAGGAACAAGATGGGGAAGAAGCAACATAGTTGGCAATACAGTCTTTCTGCTATCACTTACATCTTACTGAAGTAACATTTAAATATTCCCTGCATCCAGGGTAATGGGAAATGACATGCAAAGTTCAGCTGTAAATACTAGAACTATCCATTGTGCAGCAGAGAGCAGTTTTCATAAAGCCTGATTCTGTTTTTCCATGAAGCCTATTATTTCACACACTTTTCCACGCTTGCGCAAATGCTCCTTTCAATGTGTGTAATGAAGCAATATTTATTTTGTGACTGGACAGACACAGTGTTTGTAATGGACCATTTTGCTTATTTGCATGTATGTCCACCTTTTTCCTCATGCAATACCAGTGCTAAAGAGTTGCAACAACTTGGACTTCATAGAATATTACGTGCATTAAGAAACAAGCTGGTTTTGCATTGCTTTTTGCTGTTCTCCATAAGGAACAAAAAGGAGCTTCTTTCTGCATCTTATCAATAACTACTACTACTAATAATTTTTTTAAAATAACATTAACATGGATAACATTTCTAAGGGGGGGCGGTGCAGTGAGAGGAGGAGATAAGGCCACTTTAAATTCTTGTTCCCGAACACTGGAATGGAAGCAGGAAGATCTATGAGAAAGGACTTGACCTTGTCTGCATGTTACATATAACTTATCAAGAGCTCATGATATGGTGTTAGAATCTTTGAGCATAATGTATCCTAGAATTACATTCTCTCTGGGATTACTGCAATTTTTGCACTGCTGAGAAACCATCACAAATGTTTTTGTGTACTTGTAGCCACTGCAAGATTAAAGGATCCATTATCATCATTCCAACACAAGGAAACTGGGCTGGAATGGGCTGGAAACTACAGGGCTGGAAACTACTGCTGCCATTTCTCTGCTTATAAACTGCCAATACCAAATCACTATAATGGAAGCTTACAAAAGATTAACAATTCCTGTATTGTATGAGGAGGCTGAATCTTACTACATAACACTTTATGTTAAAACTTTGTGTTTTGTACTGAACGGACAAAATTCTCTTTTACGTTCCCTATTCTAACCATGAATTTATGTAATATGGTAGTAAAAATTTGTTATGTGATTGCAATTATTATAGGATGAAATTAGAACCCATAAAGTATTAGATGCTTTCCTAGTTATATGTGAATTTGTTCTAAAGAGACTTGATGTTAAAATAAAAAAGAAGGCAGGAAAAAGAAATTTATAACAGATAGATAAAAAGAAAAATAATCAGTGGTAATTAAAAGTGGTAATAACTTTGCTACAGGCAACTGTTCAGAGCAAAGTACTTCTTAAATACTTGAGTAAGACTTTATATATAAATAAAACAAAGCAAATAAGGTTATTTCCTAGTGTTTGTGTCAGGTACCCCAAAACAGCATCCATTTCTAGTTCAAGAACTAGAAAATTTAGAAATGAAAAGATACAAGTGCACAATAAATAAACAAACAAATTAAAGCCATCTCTAGCTTTATCTTCTTTACCTAGTGAAAATCATACAGATTGTTACATACTAGCAGTGGGAATGAGCGAAACGTTTTCATCTCTCAAAGACAGTACAGGGCAGCAGCCACCTCCTAGCTACCAGAGACAGGGTGCTACAACCCTGCTAAAATTCTTTGCTAAAATACTTTACCTTGTGTTACAGGCAAACCCTGCCCTGTGCCAGTGAGTTTCTATTGCACTCACTTGTGCTGCAATGTAAGAGCCAAGTTTTAATGAGAATGTATGGGTGAGGAGAGCACATAAGCAATTATAATGGTACTCCTATGATATAAGACCTATGGCATCAACACTTCACAGTGAAATCCACTCAACAGAGAACTCCATAAAAGCAATGCCCAATTTTAACTTCAAAACTTACATCTGTTAAAAAGGAACTCACCAGGGTACAGAAGATGCATTGGCATTGTGCTATTGTTGTCATCTGCTCCACGGGATATTCGCCAAGGCAGAGTTTGCAGGACACCAGCGGATCAAGCACCAAGTCCCAGGTAGGCCTATATCTTGCTGTAGTCATCGCAGAGCAGTCTGAAACAAACAGAGTATTACTCCTTCACCTCCATATGCTCATAGTCTGTATATCTTTGCGTACTGCAAGCCTTAGCTGCTGCCTGCCAGCTCTTTAGAACTAAATATCAACAGTGATGGCTAATCTGACAGTTATCAGCACATGCAAAAAGCTACACGCTCCTGCCTGGGAGCTTATGCATAGAAAGATGAAAGGAGGAGGAAAAGGATGAAACAGGCTGATAAAATATCAAGAGAGCAAGCAGGAAACACTCTAAAGACACAGACTTTGTTCTACACTACACATATCTCACGCTATTTTCCTCACTACTTTTTACCTTTCTTTCACCCACATTGATCACCCGTTCCTTAAAATATATTGCTTAAGGTCCCTTCCTGCCACCAACGTCATATTTATACGGTATCCTTCACGAACCCAGCATCTGTTTTGCCCTTTCTGCAGCCTGATGATACTGCAACTGGCCAACACAGCCAGATATTTTTGCTCCTAAGAGCATGGCAGATTAATCAGTTTGCTAAGTTAATTTTAGAAAGAATGATGAATATGAATATCCATAGAATTTCTGAGCCTGCAGTTTTTTCCCTACCTTTGCTATATGCTGACAGTGCAGCTTTGTTGCCACAATAAGCAAATGAGGCCAAAACAAACAGAAGTGTGAGCTTTATTTAATACCAGATGGTATAATACCTATGCATTATTCTTGACAGTGATAAGACATGACCATATCTTTTACCAGATACTAGGGCTCAGGGGCCAGAAGAAGAGTTGCCGAATGCCCATCCACTGCAGAACAAAGAACAAAAGTCCTTTACGAATTACACATACAAATACAATCGAATACACCCAGGGTAATTTCTGTGCTATATATCCAGTCCTAATGCCACAAAAGTATTATTCTGTCTCAGTGACAGACTTTCAGGAGTAGGATATCCACATCTAAAGGCCATCAAAGGTTCTACATTATCTTCCTCTTCTTTCCTTATCAAGATATGCAGGTTCTCTCTCCCTAACAGATGCCAACCATGGTTACAATTTTTTTTTTTTTAAATTATATTTTTGGAACTTAAAGAAGTTACTTTACTTACATCTAAGTTATATCTGTGAACTTCAAGACCGTCAGAGCTGCAACAAATATCATGACTTACATACATGCCTTTCAGACTAGATTTCAATATACATTCAGGGAAAAATGACTTTTTGCCCCAAACAAATCACAAGGAAAGTTCAAAGAAATGCCTGTGAAATCCAAGTCTTTGATATTCAATTCAGTGTAGACTTGACTTCACCAAGGTCTCTATAAACTCTCTGAAACAAAGTGCAGATTTTATGTGAGCTCTCCATTCAGTCTGACCCATCAGGAAGTGCTTTTAAAAGGTAGACATAAGACAAAAAAAAAAAAAAAAAAAAAAAAAAAAAAAAAAAAAAAAAAAAAATTTTTTTTCCTCCCCCCCTTCTTTTTTTTCAATAGTGAAGCCATCAGGAAGAAAAGAAGGAGAGAATAAAGCCTGAATAATCTTATTTCTAATGATGTTCTAGGTCACCTCCACTGAAAACCCCATAATATTCAACACTCTTTCAAAGGAAAGATAGGAAATAGACTCAAGGAATTACATGTCAATAGCATGCCCTAGTTACAATAGATGTGCTGAACAGTCTTTTCTGAATTTTCATATGAAAGTCTGACACTGTGG
The DNA here is from genome assembly GCA_032273925.1 of Rhynchotus rufescens. Taxonomy (NCBI): domain Eukaryota; kingdom Metazoa; phylum Chordata; class Aves; order Tinamiformes; family Tinamidae; genus Rhynchotus; species Rhynchotus rufescens. The sequence goes on from JAVCKT010006906.1 coordinate 12,684, forward strand.
TATGAATTGAAGCCCAAGGTCAAGGATATCAGCCTATCTTATTGTAAATTGCCACTGTGTTATTCTTTAGCACAAAAAAGCTAGAACAAGTCTCTCTGCAAGCTCTAATTTATCTAACATTTACAAGTTCATGAAATTTTTGAGAAGCAATGATGACAAACACCAGAACTAATTCTGTTTTTCTGAGTGTCCTTTGCTTGTCCTGACCAGTTTATTGCACATAATAGTTTGCTGCTTATGGCAATAAGCAGATGAAACTAAGGGGTTTGATGAAGAGGGATAAATTTAAATAATACTTGCAGGCATCAATCCGACCAAGATATTAGTAAGTTTTATAACATCACTCAGTTCAGACCAAAATATTGTCAAATGTAACACATCAATACAACACAATCCAAGCAAAATAAAACAAACTAAAAACACTTATTCAGTGTTTGTTAATAAACAATAATATGAGGTGAAATGTAGTCTTTCAGCTCTAATTCTTATACTTGCTTGCTGTTCTCTTGGATAAATGCTTACTGGTCTCACCATACTGATTTCACTTTTGTATCACAACCACAGTGCAACAACATCTAATTGGGAAGTATTTCTCTTTCCTACTATTCTCTGCTCAGAAAAATTACATTCTTCCAAACTATCATCCTGAAGGCCAGCAAAAACTGCCTGCCCTGTCACAGCAGTGTCACAGTCAGTGGCTCAGCAATGATGACAGCAGAAAGCAAAAGGAGACTTCCAGGTTCCAACTGCAGCAGGCAGCACTGGCTCTTTCTGCTTGCCCTTCCTGCCAAATTTGCCTTCTGCTTAGACCGCAGCATATGCAAAAGGAGATGATTGCCTGCCTGTATTCATAGGGAAACATTAAAATACATGAATAAATAAATAGTTAATTGCTGCCTAAACTACTAACAAGATCTTATCACACCCTATCATAGAAAAAAAAACCCATGTTGCCGTATTATTAAGTAGGTCATTATATGGAGTATGAATGCAGAAGACAGCATTGTCTCATTTTACATCTTTCACTTTAGCCTAGATAAGTCTTACATATAAACCCTTTTTACATTCGGAATTACTCTTGAAATCTAATTTTAAAATAGCCTTTGCTTTTAGTAATGAAACATGAAACTCACTAGCAAAGGAAAGAAATATCTGACATTAAAGGAAGGGTGCAGAGATTTGTCAACTAGCCTGCAGGAAAATGTCACAGAACATCTACTGCCTCCCAGGGGAATGCATGCGTCTGCTGTGCATTCTTGCAAAGCAATATAGGGCATCCAGTTTCTGAGAACAGACTGAATCTTGCTTCGTTTTTGCTTCATGACCATCCGGCACACTGTCGTAACTAAGTCTGTGTTTATGTTATGATGCATAAGGAAGAAAGGAGAAAAAAAGCACTCAAAAGCAGAGAATTTGACTAATTTGACTTCCAGTCAAATTTGGAGCTTTCAGATTATTTCTCCCAAGTGTTCTGTAACTACTGTCTCTTAGAGCTTCAAACTGTATTTTGATGTTTTCTAGTGATATGGCAAGCTTTACCTAGCAAGCAATGCAACAGCAAAAAGAGGAAGGAGGCAACCAAATAAAACAAGGAAGGGGAAAACAAAATAAGAAAAAAAGTCTCTCCAGATATTTTGCTTATTTGAGGGGGGAAGTGTCCATTTGGAAAGCAGATTCATCTGCACAAAAAGTTGCAATCTGCAGCTGGTTCTGACTGCCTGATCTATAAAGTCAATAATTTTCATCCACAGTGACCTAAACAATTCCAAGTCTTCCTATGCAGCCACAGCAGCAGCTCACAGTGCATGTGACTTGACAGCTCTCTGAGTTCTTCAGCTTAACAAGGGACTGATTTATATGACTGAGGATCCTGCAATTCAATTTGCTTCTCTCTAGCCGAGTTCCAACGTGATGGCATTTGCTCAGTTCCTAGGCTTTTCCACGGATTCTCAGTAGTGTTATATAGCTAGGGAAATACAGAAATGGCCTGCATGCCGACCTCCAGTCTAATCAGTAAATACTTTTTAGTAATGGCACTAGTTTCCATTATGCCACTTCATCACCAGCTTTTTGATAAGATCATTTAAAAGCCCTTTGTAAAACAATAAATGCATCATCTAGGTAGATTCTATGCTTATAAAAGCAGACAGGCAGACTTAGTAACTCTCACCTATCAATCTTGGCTACTTAATGGGTCCTGTCACTGAGTTATCTTTCTGCCTCAGTATCTTAATCTTCAAAGAACTGCTTGGGAGGTAAAGGGGTATTAATTCTCTCTATTAAATGTCAGGCAAACTAATGCACAAAATACTGGATTTACATAGGAATTTATATGTTTAAGGATGACCAGCCACTTCCTTGACTTTTTAAATCCTGGCAAAAGCCTGGCTGTTTATTTAAGATTCTCTCACAAACCTGATCGAAAAAATAACTGTTATCCTTTTCATCCTCAACAATTCCAACCAGTAAAGCTGGATTCTGTCATCCAAAAGTAAACTAGCAATATGATATACTTTGATATAATAGTTTGCAACAGCATATAAAACTACTCACTAATTCTGAAGATAGTAACAGAAATACAGTGGTTATAGTGGTACAGTACAGTGGTTAGTATAACTGCCTTCCAAGCAGTTGGCCCAGGTTGCCGGTTCAGCCTGAGGAAGAGAAGGCCGAGGGAGGATCTGATCGGTGTCTATAAATACCTCAAGGGAGGAAGCAAGGGGGATGGAGCCAGCCTCTTTTCAGTGGTGACCACTGGCAGAACTAGAGGAAACGGCCACAAACTGAAGCACCAAAAATTCCACAGGAACTGAAGGAAACAATGAGGGTAACAGAGCCCTGGAACAGGCTGCTCAGGGAGGTTGTGGAGTCTCCGTCTCTGGAGATTGTTCAAACCTGCCCAGATGCTGCCCTGTGCTCTGGGTGTCCCTGCTGGTGAGGGGGGTTGGACTGGATGATCTCTAGAGGCCCCTTCCAGCCTTAAGGATTCTGTGATTCTACAATTCTATGAAATGGTGAGCTCAAGTTAGCCTGCAGCTCGAGTTCAGAAGATAGAAGGCCATGTTAGAGCTGTGGGACTTAAAGTATTGTCAGCAACTTCAATTTCTTTGACCAATGGAGGCATGCGGAAAACTGGCACTCTCAGACTGCTGACCTGAAGTTGTGCAGTGAACTCTTCAGGAACTTGGGCCCTTTCTATGACTTGCTATCTTTTCCTTAAAACACTATGTTTCTTTGCCTTACCTTCCCAACTTACATAAAAACATTTCACACCTACGTATAAAGAGTTTATGAATGTGGCTCCAACAAATGTATATAACAAATTCATTCAGAAATTTCAATACGCAAAAAAAAATCAAAATTAATATTATACTGAAGTTCTTTTATGCCATTATTGAAAGGCACTACTGAAAGTTGCTCAGATACATCACCAAGAGCACAACATCTATTAGACTGACTGCTTCTAAGACAGGTTGGCAAGATAGTGGGAGTTCAAAAAAGTTTGTTTTGCTAAACATCTATCTTCTTTTTACTTTTCCTAAGAAATTGTAAAATTCATAAAAGGCAAAGAACTCATGGATATTTAGAGAGATTGGTTTGATTACGACATAAATAAAAGATTCTAAATATTAGGAAGGTAACAGTGAAAATCTAGATCTGTTGATATATATGAAAGCATTGCCTATCAAATGAACGAGTGAGTTGATAGCAAACGATACACACACTTACCATTACAAAACCCAAAAATTCTTAAAATTCCAGTTCCTAAAGGATACTAATACTAGTAGTATTACATGTCAGAGCTCAGATCTTCTGTCCAAAGAGATGCCACTTGCAAGCTGGGATGCGGAAATACCGGACTGCTGCAAGATCTTATCATCTCTTCTGCAAAATACATCCTCTGTTTAGTGTGACAAGGCTGTGTATTTTTATGGTTTTGCATGTTTCTGGGCTTTTCAACAGTTACGGTGCTAATATGACTTCTCAAAGCACTGATAAACAGGAGCAACCTGCAATAAACATGGTGTGGCAGTATACTCTAAATACGGTACTCAACACTGTAGGTAGTCATGAAAATAAGCTGTGGTCAGGTAGAAGGCAAGGGACTGGACAAATATGTGGGAAAATATACCCAAATATGTGGGAAAAATTATACATATATATAAATAAATTTAAAAGATATGGCTGAGAAAAAAAAAAGAAAAAAGAAAACCACACATAGCAAAGATGAGAGAAATGAGAAGAAAGAAGCAGAGAACACTTCCCCTCATTATGTCCCAGGAGAAATGTGTGTTGCAATACAGAGCACAATAACAACTAAAGTGGAAGCCACTCCATTATGTGCCCAACATACAATGCACCAAAAAGGTCTAGCACAGTTAAAGAAAAGGAGGAAGGTGGTAATAATCAGGAATGTTTCACAGAGTTTATATGTAGTTGATGTTTGCTATCCTGAGACTCTAGGAGCCAGAGCAGCAGAGCACTTCAGGCAATAGCTTGGGTATCCTGCATCATCCACTTGCTCATGAGAGCTCTAGTCCTTCACTTCACCTCAAAGCATTGTCTCTGCAACCACAGCAAGAAACAAATAAACCAAGATACTTTGTGATTTAAAAGTATCTTCACTACCATTAAGTATGTTATTTTTCCTCTTCATGCTGGAGAAAAGCTTGGATACTATAGCACAGGTATTTGATTTCAATTTCCAATTCCAGTTTAATGCAGTGAACCACTACTTTTGAGTACTAGCACCAACTCATAATCTCCGAATTACTGAGTCAACCATTAGGCCCATACCACAGTGTGGAAGAACAACAGTTCAGTCATTAAGATTTTAATTGTTTAAGCTCTGTAGAGGAAGAAGAAAGTAGAGTGCATCAAGAATCCAGGACATAACGATTTTCCATATACCAAGAACACATATACACACACACACCGCATTATTCTTCTCCGCAGACTACAACAAACCAGAGGTATGACATAATTTAGACAGAGATCTATTTGTCTCATGAACTGCTGAGATCAAGCATAGAGATTAAAACAGTTTAACAGTATCAGCGTCATCAGCAAAAGAACGAAGAGTTCAGAACAGAGCTAAATCTTTTTCTACTGACCACTGAACACAAGAAAAGTGATATAATCATTCTTGAAATGAGTTATGTCACAGACATTTCAGCAGATGCCTAAGAAAGTGTTGGCGATAGCCAGGAGATAGAGTGAAAGAGAAACATCCCTTTGACCTCACTTCTTTGGGTATCTGAAAGACAAAAATCAGAATCAAGCTTATTTTTCCTACTGAGTGTTTCCAGAGTTTGCTTTTACTAAGAGAAAGAAGATACATTGCTAAGCTTTCATATCTACAGAGTTTTCTGCAACTTGTTGTTACCACTTTTGTTAGTTAAAATAATTCATACTCAAGGATCATGGGTACCAAGACCTAGAGTTTAATGGCAAATAATGGTAATTCATGATGAACTTGAAAAGACAGCTTCTAAATGCCCAGAAACAACTAGTAGATATAGTATACATTTAGGTAGTACCTGACAATGTCTGCCATAGCCTAGGAACACAGTTAACTCAGTGCTATAATAGGAAAGGCACAAGGTTCAGTTCAGTGAAAACTTACCTAGTTTTCACACAGCTTTTGGTCGGAAATCCTGCTCCAGGTGATTACATTTCCTGGATTTCTATGCTCCCATTACAGTCACGGACTCTTAAGTGTGTTGGCTTGTTCTTGTAGCTTGGGGGGCTGTACTGACAGGCTCTCTGTGACTGACTAGTGACCCTGTATTTTTCTCTTCCCAATCCCTACCCTGTTCTCACTTCCTCCTATTCCTTCCCGCCTCCCTGCTTACAAGGAACTGATGAATTAGTGCGCCCTTTGAGTGGCCTGCACAACAACAATAAATCAGCAAGGAGTTTGAAATGTTAACATAGCACAAGGATTTGCCTCTTGACAGTTGGCTCTTAGAGCAGTAACAGCTATGTTTATGTAAAGCCCAAATAATACCAAGCCTGAAACCTCCGGGTCTTCCCTCTGTGGGAAGGGAGGAAAGATAAAAGCCTTAGAAGCTTAAAGATATAAATCATATTTAAAGCTATGTCAAATTACTCAAGAAGTAAAAAGATGAGCAAGGAAATGGAGTCCCATGACTGTCCTGATTCCAGCTCTGTGATACTTGATGGAATCAGCTGAGCAATTCTCAGTTCTCCCAGTAAAAAGGGGATCAAAATAGTCTTTTACCATGTAACTCTGTGGCAATATATGTGCTTAGTGCTATGGTGAAATACTCAGTGTTGTACTTGCATAACACTCAGATGAAGGAAGTACTCTAGTGTTGATGAAGAAGAAACACAAACAAGTTTCCCAAATCTCCCTATTAGCTCACTCCGTACCATTAGAGCTATCATCATGAGCACAGCTCAGATCCTAGCTGTGAGACTGCACATATCCCTTCGTACTTGACAACTGCACCCTTAAGACATTTCTGCAGCTGAAAGCAGCATCCATCACAGTAGGAAGAAACTGTGTTATCTTAGCCACAGCTAGCTTTGTTCCTGGGGCTCAATAATAACAACAACCAAATTCCAGGCAGACATTTATGAAAGAGAGCATTTATCACAGCATGAAGTTTGGACAGTGGGTCTCAGTTCCACAGTATAAATTTGCCCTTCCAAGATTAGATTGTGATTTTTCCTTGTTCTAAGAGTTTACCTCTACTGACAAAATTAAGAGGGAGAAGAATGAACACAGCACATGTAATTAATAAGGCTAGTATGAAAACACTGCCAAAGTAAAGAAAAGGAACTTTCGCAGAAAGAAGGAAACTACATAGACATGTTCTGTCCATTGATTACTTTAAGCTATCTGGAAAACTCCCAAAATCTAAATGTATAAACATATAGGATGCTGAACTGCTCTGAGCTCTGCCTTCTGCAGACAAGCAACAGAACTAATGGCTTCTGTAATACTGTAACACACTGTCCATCATTTAGACTTAAGAACAGCCCTTCCAGTCTTCAGTGGATGGGAGAATAGAGCAGATTTGAGTTAGATGCTATAGTATGCAAATTCTTTCTTGAGGTCAGCATGATACACTGGACTAAGCATAAGGAGATGCCTAGGATGGGATTGCGTCTATCCAAAATAGTCACGTTATTGGTCATGTCTGGTGAAGCAGCTTTTCCAAGAGATAATCATGCAGGTTACCCATGCAGTCAGTGGAAGGCAAGCGATTCTGAAGGCCTTAGTTATTTCAGTGAAAGCAGTGGGAAGCACCTGTGTGCATGCTCACATACCTACATCCACCACCACCCTTTAGGAGGCATTTCTGAGAATACAGCTAGTGAAAGTTAGTCTTGCCCCGTGCCAGACAGAATTAAAGAGCAATAAGAAAATAGTGTTTTCCTCTGAATCATAGATTCATAGAATGCTTAAGGTTGGAAGGGACCTCAGAGGTCATCGAGTCCAACCCCCCTGCACACGCAGGGTCACCTAGAGCACGTGGCACAGGGCTGCATCCAAGCGGGTTTTAAAGATCTCCAAAGAAGGAGAACTCCAAAGAAGGAGAACTTCCAAAGAAGTCAACTGTGCAAACATCTGCACAGACAATATCTGCATAGCTGGTTGATCTCAGCTCACATTCACTGCCCCCTAATTTGGGGTAGTTTTGCTCACAGATAGACTTTAAGCGCTGGGGAGCTTAAATAACAAATACCATAGGTGTGTAGAGAACGTAGTGATCTCGAAAAAGAGAGGCAACCCAGCAGGACGGGAGGAGGATCTCCATTCTGCAACCAGTTGCCAGGGGGGCAATTATGCCCTTCAGTGAACAGAGCCTGTGGTACTTCAAGCATCTCCAGAAAACGATACCTCCACCTAAGTGATTTGTCTAATCAGGGCCTGCGAGCTGGCAGCCCTCCTCCTACGAGCATGGCAGAGAGTGCTGATAGGGCTTCCATTATCCCTTCCAGCTCAGCTCACGTCGTTCTGTTTAAAAGATTAATGAGACATACATTCTCAATCAAGAAGCTATTTTAGAAGCTCTTACTTCCAATCAGTTGTACAGTTCAGTTAGTGGCATCATCTCCTCTTATTTTGATCGAGAGTTTTAGCAAAATGCTTTATGGATATTTATTTCCCAGAGTAGCGTTTGCACGTTGATGGAGTGAATATTGACAGTGCTGAAGCTGGATAATCCGTGTGCATCTAATGGTGCATGCGGTGTGATAAACTGCTTGACTATATTTTGGGATGAGAAAGTCCACTGAAGAAAGGACCAGGGCTCTTTCTCTGAGTGATGTACAGGGTTTTGTACCTGAAGACCATGTGCCAGCACCAGAAAAATTACATCTGAGTTTCTCACACCGTAGAGCAGTAGGTGTGGAAAGACCCATAGATGATGCATCCAAGAGGCTGAGCTCGTCAGGATGGGTTGGAGAGGCTTTCTCCCACTTAACAAGGTGTTATCCTGTTTCCAGCACTCAGAATGTGTGAGTCTGATCTTCCCAATGCCAGCACACATCCTCTCATGCTATGACTGGCTCCGGTACCAGTTCTTAGGGTATCTTTCTGTCCCTGTGTAAAATAAAGTCAAAACAACCAGTTCAAATGTAGACACCTACACTCTAGACACTGAAAGTTGGGTTAATGAACTTTCTTTTGCATATGTTTGGTGCCCAGAATGTATGAGGCCACAGGACATGCAAGAAAACAAGGCATAGAACATGGGTCCCTTCATGGAGGCAGCCTGATGCAGGCCTTGCAGTAGAAAAGGTACATTTTAGTTAAAACACATGAACCCAGAAGCGTCCCGGTTAGTTTTTGTCTGTCTCTGGCCAGCATCACCTTGTTTCTTGATTTGGGGACGCTTCATAGCCTCATAACATAATTCCTTGCTTTTCAACAGCAAATTAGCTCACATGGCAATTTGTATTACAGCACTTACAAAAAAAAAAAAAAAAAAAATACTCAGCTCCACTTCAACTGTTTTAACAGCACTCAGTAAGTCTCTCTGGAGTTCCCAGAAGCACTGCATGTGCTGGCTGCTCTTCTAAAAGGCCCATCCATCTCTGCCCCTCAGCTCATTCCTAGCATCTCTGTAAATATATATATATATATATAACTTTCAGGTTTATTTTTGCAGGTTTCATAACCCTATTCCTCTTACTTAATTGCAAGTGCACTCCAAAATTCCTCCACAAATCTTCCTCAGGAGTTTATAGCTCCCTAATCCTTTGCAATCTCTCAAACCTCTGCAGCACCAATATGTGCATTAACTGGAGAGTCTTGAGGTCTTGAACCCCTGAGCTCTTCAACTCCATCTTCGGGTACCTTTACAGATATCCTCCACCACCCAAGATGTTGACACTGAAATATTATTCCCTTTCCTTGACACAGGTCTACTTTCACTGCAGTTTTCACTGAAGTAGTCAACCAAGTTCTAAACTTGCCCCTAAACAAATTTTAAATTATAAAACAACATTAAAAAATGGTCACTTATATCCTAGTGGAATCCAAGTCAGAGTTTGTCTTAAAAAAATCCCAATTTATCAATGCAAGTTGCTATCTAACTGCAGTTTTGGGGAAATTTCCCATATCTAAAGGTTTCCTCCATGTCCATCTGCTTTCACGGCCTTAACTGTTTTTCTTTTGCATTTTTTCACATCTGCATGATTTTCCTGGATTCTCCAAAGCATTTTGAAGAACATAGCACCATAGCATGAAGAGATTATCTTCAAATTATTTGCCACCAGTTGCACAAAGTTTTGGTTGGAACTAGTAATACGTGTTCAATGTGTAACTTCCAGGTTGGGGCACAATCACAGTCTTCATGGATTTCTGCCATGTCACATCTCTTGCAGCCAACTCTAAATTTATTGCATATTGTTTTTGAAACTGGATTTTTTTTTGATCAAATGTACTTGTACTATACTGCTCTCTATATCAGTTTCAAGTACAGTATCATCAAACATTCTCAAGAGCATATCTACTATCAATAGGTGTTTTTATTTGCTTTATGCTCTACTTCAAATCCAACAACTACAATTGGAAATGCAGCTTCTGTATTATGGGAGAGATATAAGCCAGTCCCTTCAGTACAATGGATAGAAAATATCTATAGCCATTTTCTGCTGTAGCCTGTGAATTATTCACCTGTGAATTAATACATAAAATTTCTCATCTGAAGCTGCAGTACCAGACTCTCCTTCTTGCACAGTGACGTTCCAGTCTGGAATTCTTAACAGAAAAGCATAAGAATTTATCATCAAATTCCAATGTTCATGCAAGAACAGCCCCACTAGGGGAAACTAAAGGTCCAAACCATATCCTTTTTGACACTTAGCACCTGTACTGTTTTGTGTAAAGTTCACTTCTTTGCTGTGCAAAGAGATAAAGCCTTGTATGTTTTTGGAACCTGGCACCTTTTCATTTCATTTTAAATGATGAAATATTCCAAATCAACACTTCTTGAATTGGAAACCAAAAATAGATATTCCCTATTTAACTTGGAGAGTTGAGTGGAGAGGAACCTCATGAGATTCAACAAGGACTGAGACGAGATCTGATCAGTAAGTACCTGAGGGGAGAAAGTAGGGAGGATGGAACAAAATTCTTCTCGATGGTGGCCAGCGATAGGACAAGGACAAGGGGTAAGGGGTGCAAGTTGAAACACTGGAATTTCCATCTCTATGTGAGGAAGAGCTTCTTTGCTGTGAGGGTGACAGAGCCCTGGAACAGTCTGCCCAGGGAGGTTATGGAGTCTACTTCTCTTGAGATCTTCAAAATCTGTCTGAATTTGTCTCTCATGATTTTTAGGCTCCTACATCCTTCACAGTTATTTGGTTGTTCATACAGAAACCACAGCATATCTTTCATTATCCCTGTTGCTCTTCTCTGCCTTTTTCAGTTCTATTAAATCTGTTTTGAGATGAAGGAAGCAGAAATGCACACCTTATTTCAGAGGGTTTTGCATAACTGCATGATGTTATCTCCTGTTTTGATCTGTATCATGTTCCTAATAACTCCTAAGATTCAATTTGCCTTTTTTGACAACTCTTGCACATGGAGGTGATGCTTTCTTAGAACTTTTTATTATTATCTCAGCCCTGAGTAGTGATTCAGCTCAGAACCAATCACAGTATGTCTACAACTAGGACATTTTATTTTCCTGTGTGCATCACTTTACAATGACCTATTTCACACTTTTGCAACAATATTGCACCACGCAATCCTTGGAGGCCTCCACGGACAAAGACATCAATCTTATGGTGTCAGAGTACATTAAGACCGAAACTTTCCTCATTAACTCCTTAATTTGTTATCTTTTTTTCTTTTAGCCCATCTGTGAGCCTCAGGCTTGTAAAAGGAAGTGATTACAGGGCCTGAAGATTGATGCCCGTTCTTGAGACAGGCATCAGCTGTCAGATCAACGGAGTCTCGAGAACTTCTCCATTCTTCAGATGATGGGCTGACCTCAGAGGGACATTCCCTTCTGCAGCATGCAGTAAAAAATACTTGTCCTGGTAGCACTGATGGTCAGGTGGACCTGCCTCCACTGGAACTCAAGGGACAGAGGTTGGTACTGCTAAGCAGACCCATACTTTTACTTTTTCACAGGATTTCATAGTTCCTATAGTTGAGATTGCACTCTAAAAGGGAGATAAACTCCTGGTATTCTAGCAAAAGGATATTCATTCAGGAACATCATTGAATGTCTCCTGCTGTGTCTTCTGCAACAAATCTCTATAGAAATGGAGACCAAGACCTTTTTGTCTTAACATCCTTCCTCTTGTTATGCAGGACACTGCCATTTCTAAATTATTCCTTTCTCTGATGTCCATATTTCCTCTCGCCAAAGCCTGCACTTATTGTTGACATTTTCCAAGACCTGGTGGCAAATCTCTGTCCAGTTTTTTAACCCATGATCGCAGTGCAAAATTTGAGCAACCATTTAAATTCCAAATATCCTTTCATTTCTTTCTGAAACAGTTCCTTAAATTTTTAAACAAGTAAATCAGTAACAATACTTTTCAAAATTGATCTTTATGTCTTTTACAGTGAACGATGTATTACTTATCATTACCCATCACATTAAAATGTTGGTTGAATTCTTGACATGTTGACTGCATTCCTCAATTCAGTTCTTTGCTTCCAAATCATGACAAATAAACACCACGCACACAACGGTGCTGCATACCTAATTACTTGTATATGCTTCTTCTCTTTATGAACAGTGTCAAAATAGGGAGGGAAATTAAAATGTTTAAAATAAAGAGCAGCATTACCTTTCACTTGTAAAACAAAATGAATGCTTTCATCCTCTAATACTGTCATACAAATGGAGAAGAAAATCATCATTCAGGAGGAAAGTTTGGAAAAAAAATGACATTGTGTTATATATATTCCATATAACGTAGCTAACAAAGCACTGCAAAGTACCAGTAGTAAAGTCTAAAATCTGTACAAATCATTACTACTAATATTATACATTTTGAAATATACTGACATCATTTGGAATATTTATTAGTAAAAGGTAAAATGTAGTAGTTGTAATATCATAATAGTTGCCCTAATATTCCCACTTTTTATTCTGAGGGTTATATTTCACAATAAGTGGGCATTTCTTTCTGCATTTCTCCAAATCTGCCCATTTCCTATATTAGACCCCAGAAAAAAAAAAAAAAAAAAAAAAAAAAAAAAAAAAAGGGTAAAGGAAAACATAAAAAAAACAAATTTTTTAAAAATTTTAAAAATTCATTGGCAAAGTAGTGCAGTGCTGGGAGACCAGTTCAGCCTCATTGCCATATTCAGCCCCAGTCTTCCCAGGGTAATGCTGCTTATGAAAGTGTTGTTTCTTTACCATCAAAATATATATGCAGCTTTGCCCATGCCTAGATTTTGCTCTGACTTCAGCCATAGCTGAATTAGTTGTGTTGTTGTGCAGATTAGGCATATCTCATTAGGTAATGTTAAATGAGATGAGTATGATCTAGTTGGTGTAAATGCAACCATCTAGAAGTCACACAGCTGGCTATAATTAGGTATCTAAGCATCTTCCACAGGTAACAGGGAAGCAGTGCTCATAGGGGAGGATTCGCCTGGCCTTTCATACCTACAGAGATGTCTCCTGCTGGACTATGAGCACCTGGCTGAGCCAGCTGGAGACATCTCAGGTAGCTTCCAACAGACCAGCGTGGAGATATCCCATGAGCACAGAAGCACATCCACTCAAAAGCCAAAGCGTGCAGTGTCTCCCTTGAGGAAGGTAATGATGTACCATAACATCCCTCAAAGCCTACTCTACAGTTGGGCACCACTTCAATGACACCAGTGATGTTCTGCAGAGGGATGAAGGATGCAACGTGGTCAGGTTGTCCCACACAGACCTCCCAGCCGCAGCAGGACACAGGATATTTCCAGGTTCCGTTTCCAGGTGACCAACACATGAAGGATTCAGTATGATGGTACAGAAAATACTTGTATCTCTGTGCAGCTTTCTCAATGCAGGAGAAAAAGTACTTAAAACAGCTTCACTGTTACAGGACAGTTGATTTATCCTCTTGGCCCAACTATACAAGGTTTCATGGCACAGTCAGCACATTCAAACTTATATGAAGTAATTCCTCAAATAATTTAGCAAATCAACTAATTTGTGGATGTATATCCTTTAGCTCTCCACTGTCATTTTATTATCACATCTTAAATTAATTATAGAATTAATTGTAGATAAAACCAAGGCCGTTTGGAGCTGTTTTATTAAAAATCAAATTAAAATGTCATACATCCTTCAACTATTCTTAAAAAAAGACCAGAAAAGCTTTTTAATTATCTCTATTCTTTTTAAAAACTAATTAAGTAAGAATTTCCCTTTTTCTCAAAAGTGTTACTTCATTTCTTCATTTCTATCAAGATTAGGTAGGTAAATATTCTTCAAACAGTCTAAGTTTGGAGACTCGATAGAGGAGTTGGGTGCATTTCACTTGTCTGTTCTACATCAGTCAGATCTAACAGCCCTTTCAGTCTTAAAAACTAGAAATACAAAATTCTCCCTTCTCTTTTTCCTCCCTTCTCCAAGCCAGTAGCTAAAGGATGTCAGTCTACACAAGCTAAATCTTGTACATTAATTACTTGCCTTATGTTTACATATGAACAAAGCAGTTCAATGTTGAGCATGCAGTAATTAAAATATTTCCAGATGTGTTCACTGATCCTACTCTGCTTTTACAGCCTGCAGTTGTCACGCGTTTCTTTTTGGAGGTTAGATCAAACACAGAGAGTAACAACATCATTTCAAATTGTGTCTTTCCAGCATTTTAGATTTATTTGCTTAGCTGATATGAGTGTTATCTTTATCCGTATTTGACACAAACCTGAAATATTTCTGGATGTCAGGGCTCCTGTGACCAGTATCTTGACAGTGAAAGCTCTCATCTAGCAAAGCATTTGAAATTATCTTAGCTTTCTATATTTGAATCACTCTTGGAAGAGATTTACATTAAAATTTGGTAAGTAAAATGTTTTAATTCTCGTTTTAAAATTGTCTTGGTTTACCTCTTTTATTCTCCTCTTCACTGGGCTGTAAAATATGTATATTTGGCATATTTGTGTTTTGCATCATGAAGTAATAGCAAGGATTCTGTTGCTTTCCAAACTTTGCAGCAGAAACACAAATAATGGCATTTTCAGCCCTAAGTAAAACATTCTTAGCACCGTAAAAAGTGGAAAGTGAAAATCTAATCTCCACCCTAGCAATGCCTGAGTGCTCCTGCCCACCCCAGCAGGAAAATTACCAATCGAGCAAGCTGCAAAGATGATAGAAGAGGTTTCTCATGCAGAGAGATGTGCTGTAAGCAAGGGAACACAGCTGTAAAATTGTTGGGATGAATAAATTTGTACATAATGCAAGAAAACCTAGAAACTCTAAAGAGCTTGGCGACATCTAGCAACTTGACAAACCCTTTTCTTTTCCCAATTGTTTTTGATAAGCCTTAATTAAAGCCCTGTCTGGCAGCTTCCTGCAAAATCAGAATAGCTTAAGAGAGTCATCTCTCACGTTTTCAGGCTTTTGAGCCATTCCCCTCCACACACACCTACCTCCACCCACTCATGACATTATATATAACAGTCCAGGTAAGATGAAATGCAGTGCTCCTTCAGTTTTATCTGATTTATTAAAAAGAGAGAAGTAACCAAATGGGAGGAAAATAGGTCAAATATTCTGGATCCTTATGAAAAGCTAAAAGCATCACTCTTGATTTTTGACATTCACGTGGAGGTTGAGGCTTGGAGGCTACTTAAGCATGTTGAGGAATGCGGGGAAACACAAACAGATTTTGGCAAAATAAGCCAAGATATCCAGCCAAGAGACACATCAGAGACACTTTTGCCAAGGGGCAGGGCAGCATATGTGGAAGGAGATGTCTATGAGAGTATGACTATGATCATGCCTAGGAGATGAAGTTCCTGCCATCTTGCACTCTTCCATTAAGTTCTGTAAAACTGAATTGTGCCTGGGAGAAAGGAGCAATGACATCTGGTGGCTAGAAGCTAAAGGCAGCCCAGAAAGGAATTTATGTGAGAAATAAGGAGTAATTTTCCTAGGGAATTCCTGGGAAATTACCTACTTTGGAATATGCCAGTTCCTCCATTCTCCGTAACTTGGAGGTTTTGATTGATCATTGAGTATGTGTTGTTGACTTCAGAGAGGTCACCATAAATAGATACAAAAAAAACGAAATTCTGAAAATAAATTATCCTAATTCCCTTCACTAAACCTTCAGGTCTGGTTCTCAAGCAGGTTCTCTGGCAGTTTTCACCTGTTTCTCAACACATAGCTCTACATTCAGCCTTTGTCAGGCTCCTACTGAGCCAAGCATACTCAGCTCCTAGGTTCACTCTTTAGAGGACAAAATGATTAGGGAAGGAAGGAATGAAGGAAAGACTTGGCAAAGCATTTTTATTTTTTATAACCTCTGTCACTTTACTTTTAAAAGCAATGGAGATTCACATGGAAGTCTTAAGAGGATGCCTCTCCTTAGGCTAGACCTCTTCAGCATTTCAGAGGTCAAGCAGATCCTGAGCTTCAGCTTAGCCTGGTTGAATGTGGCAAATGATAGACTCATTTTCAGAGCAGAATGCCCTCTGAAACCTAGTCACACATTCATTTTTTCCTAACTAACTTCATAACAGTGATTTTCACATCAAACAAAACAAGGAAATCAACCTCAGGCTACATTAGCTCTTGTTGGTGCGAAGTAACGAGGGGATAGGAATGCAATGTCTATCAAGTCATTTAATGACAAATCTGATCTTACTTAAAATCTCTGCAAGTTAAACTGGTTTCTCAAAATAACTAGACTCTTCATCACAGGGAAACAGTCTTCAATTTAGGTGACATCGCTTTTATCAAATACAGTTTTAATATGCATTAAACTGGCCCCACACCCTGGTGCACATTTCCTATAAACTTGATTTAGGCCCATCAATATGCATTCCTACAAAGACATTTTGGTCACTATTAGGTCCACTCAAGAGATTTCCAAAGATCATCTTCTCTTTCTTGGGAACAACAGAAAAGAAAATATTTGCACTTGATAATTTGATACCTGCAATGCACATAAAACAAATGATGATTTAGATAGTTAATTCCCTAGACCCATGCAGTTGCAAAGAGTAATAGTTATTCCTCCTCATTTAATTCACAACCTGAGGAAGAGTATTTTCTGCTATATCACTGAGCTATAATGTTATATCAGTGCCCTACATAATATGTATGTGTTTTATATATATATACATATAGCATGTGTGCATATATACATATATATATGTATATTATATCTTTTTTATTTCTGTGATGAAATCTCAGGGATGTGACAGACCCTTTCTGTGACTGGGACACTGACTCGCTGCCATTATTCTGACCTTGTAGTGAATAGGATGTAAGCATGAAATCCTCAGATAACACAAAATAGTTATTTTAGTCCAAGGCTGAATTTATAAAAAGAAATTAACACATTATGTTTAAGTCAGCATAGAAAATAGGCTTCATAACTTGACACAGATGTATTCTGGCCTGTCACTTGAATATCTTTCTAAGAGATGCTACAAACTCAAACAAAAATTATAAATTTGATACAGAAATGAATGGCTGTTGTTCTTTGCACTTTGCTTTGCAGAAGGTGGAACCACGTAATTATAGTGGTACCTTTAAAACACACAGCTATAAATATACAGTTCCCATTGTGATTAAATCATCACACACCTCTGTGAGGAAAGGGAATTACTGTCTTCCTTCTGAGGAGAGGAATTAGACACAATTTAAACCGCTCTTAATTATCTTCTCCACCTATAGATTCATTATTACTCACTGTGTGGGAAAAATTTCCAGTGTGAGTAATTGAGGAAAAGGACTATGGCTCATTTTAAAGCTGCCCATGACAAAATAGCCCAGAACGAGTAGTTTTAGATGTGCCCTC
>JAVCKT010006908.1:0-19701 GCA_032273925.1 Rhynchotus rufescens
ATTTTCCTATGTAAACTGGTGTTACATATGACAATAGTATCTAACTTCTCTTTTTTCGATGATCTCTAACAGGTAGAGCATGACAAACTATTTTAGAAGAGCATTAAGAAAAGAAATAAGGAGGCGAGTGAAAAAAGTATCAGAATGGATATGCAGTGAATAGCTGATATGCTCTCGAGTGCTGAGGTAATGACACTCTTGGTTGTCATCACTCATGTAGTTATTCCCCACACCATTTTTTGCTGAACTTATACAGACATTTTCCTGCTCTACTATGACAGACAGCAGCACAAGGTTGAAGGACAGGCAAGATATTACACCTCAAAATCCCACTCTAGCCCTCAAAAAACTGATTGTCAGAATCTGCATGGTTTCATAATAATCTTTTCTTCCTATAGAGGAACCAAGGATTCTGTGGTAGGAGACTTGATGTACTGCAGCTCTCACCCCATTTCAGCAGCCTGGAGATAATATGTTTATTAGTTATGGCTTCCTTGAGGTGTGACTTCGCTTGTACAAAACTCAGTTGGTTCTTAACTCCAGCTAGTGCCTAGCATCTTCAAACTGTGAGGCACTTTTTTTTTCCTGTTATTAAAATCATTTTCCATACTATAAATACTATAAGCTTGTAATGCATATCATTTCATCTGCTAAGTCTTCTTCATATCGTCCAGGGTCTGGTTCTTCATCACTGTATCCAGGACCAAAATCTTGAAGTTCATAATCTTGTCTGCTTAATATGGGAAACATATCCCCGCTGGTCCCATTGCTAATATTTCCGTTGAGAAGATTGCTTGCTGCACTTTCCATCTCATCAATAGTCATGTCACAGGCATCAGCAATCTCATGTTTTGTAGCTGAAACAAATTTAGGGTCCTTTGCATACCTTCCTAGGCCTTCCGATATAAGTACCTGGCAGGTAGAGGGATGAGGAGGAGAGAATGAAATAGTCAGTGCACTTGTACAAACATTTCTTATTTATAGAAAATTCTGGAAACTCCATGTAACTCTACAGCAATTTACAACAAAACTGCATATATGAAGAACAACCAAATAGCTCTAAACTGCACTGTATCCATTTTGTAATAACATAACTGAGAAAATGTAAATGCAAGATACTTTGTTTTTTTGTTTAGAACCTTAGGAGTCTCAATATATTAATTCAAACATCAGTTTCATGTCCTAAAGATAACAGTTCATAAATCCCAGATATTGTAATTGGAGCAATTGGACGAAATGTAGAATTCCAAGTTCATTTGAGGTACTTAAGAATACATGAAAGCAAACTGCTGATATCCCATTTGAAACTGAAATTTAACAGAAAGTGATAGATGGAAGCAAGAACAGTAATTAGGACACTTGAAATTTCTATATACTTTTATCTTCAAAGCCCCCTCCCTCCTTCAAAGAAGGAATTCTTAATTTTCCTGAACATATCTACAAAGCAGACCTTTATTACTCACAGAGTTCTTATTCTTGATTAGCGCACAGTCATGCATTTGGACCCTGTATAGAAGGAGCAAATCTCCATCTGTGATACAGGAATCTGACACTAATGTTAAGATCTAGATTCAGTGGAAAATCTTTACAATATAACAGTGGACGAAAAGTTCCCCTGTCTTCATCTAAAATGTCTTGGAGTTGAAATACCACATGCTTAGAGGTAAAGTGGACTGAAGTACAAGCTTTATACACTTACACACACACACAAACACACAGAAGCATAGATAGATACTCTTGTCTACTTTAGAAGTTTCTGTAACACTTACCGCTTCTACCAAACTGTCTGCACTCCTCTGTTTGTCACTATGTTTATGCCTAAAGTCATTAGGTACAGTTAAATTGGCTGGTGTAAATGTTCGGTAGGAAATATCAGGGTCATCTGTGTACCAAGAGCTCCTGTGCAAAGAAGGCAGGCTGCCGTTCATCTGCTCTGTAGAGTCAGCCCTATCAACCTGGATCAGGGGTGTGTAATACGGCGAGCGGTCCCTGACCGGAGGGGTTGCAGGTGGGGTAGCCCAGGAGCGCGTTGACCGACTCGGTGAATGTCTGTGAGCTTTGCTGGAATCCAGACCTGCAACAGCCATAACCTGAAAGGGGGACAAATTTTACAAGTTAGTCAGGCTCAAAGAGCCAAGTTCAAGCTAGTTTCTAATTTCAGCAGTTAGTTCAAAACAACTGTTTAGGCAGCAATATGCAAAGTGACACCTTCTGATACTTAATAGTTATGTAAAGGAAGATCAAATGGAGAAAACACAGGGATTTGCCTGAAACTACTTACTTAAAGATCTTTTTATTTCCTCTGATACAGTAAATCAGTGCAAGATCTTCAGGAATTCACCCAGGTGATCAAATCAAATGCAGCTGACTTAGGAATGCAAGTGTTCATGCACAGCTTGCAGGTCCTGATGGTTTTACAAGCATTCTGGATGGATTCTCTACGCTAGTGGAAATCATTATCTTTTCTAAGACAGTCAGAGCAGTTTAATGAGCCACAGAAGATGTGCAAGTTGTACTTGCAGACTCTCACAAATATGACTGAGTAACAGCAAAGATTGATAGATGGTTGCCCAATATTCAGTCCTGGACATTTAGAGTTACGGGGTAAACTATTTGCTTTCGGTGTATTTGGGAGGTAGATATTTGAGAAGCCTTGCCTAGCAACTCAAAGAGCATTCCATACGCATGCTTTCAGCATTATGTAGGCAAACAGCATAGCCCAAAAGCACTGTTTCAAACAGCCATGAAAGTAGAAGCTAAAATGACAAAACTACTAGTTTAAAAAGGTTTTGGATTTACCTGTTGTTGCATTAAGTGAAGTGGTAAAGCAGTGCGGTGGTGGAAGGAAGGAGAGAGCGGTATTTCATCTTGACTACTTTGACGGCGGAGGCATTCAAAGTTAAAGGAAGATCGTCTATTTGCTACAGGAGAATCATAATTCATTAGGAAAATAAATTTTTTTTTTCTCTTAAAGTCCAGTATTTCAATAAACCTGGTATGGATCAAATGCAACACAGATAAAAAGATATCCCCTCACCCCCAATAAGAAATGTTAATAAATTATGTTGATTAACAGAGCCAGGCAGAAGACTACAAGGGAGAGTTCAGAGTCCTCATGAGCAAGCATGGCTGTAGGGAGAAACCATACGAGCAGCCAGCACAAGCATTTGAAGCTGCTATGTTTTGCCAAGCAAGCATTTGTTATGCAGCAGATTGTTTCAGACACTTCCAAGTTTTGTTGCAGAATGTTGTTCTAATGACCCAGATTTCCCAAACAAAAATTCCAAATCCCCAGTTCCTTGCAAATAATGTGAAATACCAAAAGAAATTTTTCAAGTCAAAGGCAATTAATATTATAGCTTCCTGGTTTCTATTTTGTTACTTATGACAACAGTAAACTATGATTTGTGCTGTTATGAGGGGCATACACTATTCATGTAGGTGCTGTAAAGGAAAAAGCAGAATCTAAACCTGATCAAGATGTTTGACTGATGCAGAATGTTTCGGTTGGTCTCAGAGGGACCCTAAAGACTGATGGGGGTAGGGACATGCCCTGCACCACTTCTGGGTATCATTTCTATGTCACTTTCAGCATGAAGAAATTCATGATATTTAGCAGCAGCTGAAATCCCAATACTTCCTTGCAGCCCCAAATATCATACTGCCAAACTGGAAATAGAGCCTGAATGTACACAGCAAATCAGCAAAACTGTGCTCTCTTGAAGCTCTTGAAGCTATTATTGGTAATTTTTTCAACACCCAGAGTTTGTGATAAGTACTGAACATTGACTTAGATTCCTCACTTAGAGCCATCACGTTTATCACCAAGCCTGTAATGCTGGAACCTCTGAGGCTCGGATAGGTGTTTCCTATCCATGATGGGTCAGAAGTCAAAGACCCAAACCCAAGAGCTCTGAGTCTGTGCCTAGTCATAAGAGGTTTCAGAAATGCAGGTAACACAGTACTGCACTTGAGATAATGGGAAAGCAAATCTGAAATGAAATGCTTAGCCAGGATAGCAGTTTTATTTTTCATAGGAACTTGAGAAATTCCCATTAGAAACCTAATGGCCTATCAAAAGTACCATGGCGGGGGGGGGGGTGGTGGTGGAATATCACCATTAAATTCACTCTTCTGCTTTCCCTGAAAATTATCATACTTTAGTCTCTAGTATTTACTAAAACAGGTTGAGGTAAAGATGTAAATGGGAGCAATTACAATGCCACCAGGAGTGTGAGTTAAAGAGCACTGGGAAGTGCCAGCAGGTGAGTCACTAGAGACAACAGCACTGGGTGACACATTCTAGGTATAAAGGGCACAGAGATCAAAAACCTCTGATAAAAGTTTCAAAAGAAACCACTGTTGCAATCTACCTTACTGTATCTTCATTTATCAAATCAAGTTAGAATTAGCAATTAAATATTTCTGTATTATTAGATCGGCGACACAAGAGTTGTTAGAAAGATTCCCTCGGATGCCGGCCCCTGGCAGTGGTGCCAGCCCCACTCCCAGGCAGTTTCAGAGCAGAGCTGTGATTCTGGAAATGCTCTCCCGCACTGGTAGCTGCTTCTGCTGCATACACCATTCTGCTAGCAAAGGTCATTAAACAATGTCAGGCCTAAAATCAGAGGCGCAAGGAAGTCTTTTGAACTAGAAGCTCTTAATGAATTTAAATAATTCTAGATTTGCAAACAAGGTGATGCCAAACTACTTACGTGGTGGTGTTGGAGGTAGCAGACGTCTCCTAGGAGATCTTTTTGTATCATAACAGATTTGTGAATCATCTTCTTCAGAAAACCCATGTGGGTGATGGTAACCTTTTGGTCTCTCAAAATCTGCGTCACGACAGTGGTATCTACAGTGGTAGTCATATATATGCCTAAGTTAAAATACAGTAAATAAAATATTATTTCAGTGAGCTTCTATAGGTTCACTTATTGGTATTTTTCTAGATTGCTTTGAAACATTTCCTCTCCAGCAAGATAAAGAAACAGAACCAGGCAGACCCATATGACTCAACAGCAAACATCCCATTTCTGCATGCAAACTGATTTTGAGACACACTAGTGACCGTACACTATTGGGTTAGCATAGTTACTTAGTAAATTGTAAGGTGAATGTTTTATCAAATTATATATAAATGAACTTAGCAGTAAAGACTAAAATATAAAGCCACAGTTGTATGTTGCTAAAAATACAAAATCAAAATATCAGTACTCTGTCCTACTCTTTAGCTGGTGCTAAAGCCATGGCTTCCCGAAGGCAACGTCACACTGTAGCGCTAGAGCCAAGGTTTAACACCTCACCTGTTTCCCGACAACATACTGTCTTCCTCATAATATTCTTCTCCACTAAAATAATCCTGCTCTCCCAAATAATGATCATTGCAGTAGTCCTGAACTTCACGTTCTTCACGGCAAATAGTAGGATGACGCCCATCACCAGAGTCAGATCTGAAAGTGGCAGAGAAATACTTGGCACTAATTATACTGCATTACATAATTCTTTTAGGTGCTTTCAAGAAAATAAAAAAAAAGACGAACATTAAAAATTCTCTTTCAGAACGTGGTTGTATAGTACTATATGGAAATACAGAACATCACAGAATGTATCTGATCTCTTAAAGATCTTCTCCCTTAATTTCCTTACGATACAAATATGAAAAGCATTAGTATAGTGATAATGAGCAAAGCAAATACCTTTCAGACTTTTTTAAAAATACAAGTTCAGTGTACTGTGAACAAAAAGAGCTTCTATTAAATGCCTGAAGTTTGGCAATTTATTTTATTTTGGCAAGTTATTAAGGAGTATTCAATTAGGTCTTCCCAGAAAAATTTGAACAGATGTCTAAATTAAACAGATTAAACAGATATTAAAAACTACCACTAGATGTAGATTGTCATACACTTCAAATAAGAGAAGTATAAACAACTCATCATATATGCTTTGCTATATAATCATTTTTGAAATTTATACAGCTTTTTCTCCAAGAAATTCAGAAACAGGTAATACTTTTGGCTTTTCATTATGTCAGAACAGTTTAACTCACCTTACGTAGGTTTCATAGTAGCGGGTTCTGTCCAGGTGAGCCATGAAAATATGGAGAAAATTATTTTTAAAAACAGGTATTCCCCAGAAATTCACTGGTGATTACAGTGACTGAGTTGCAACTAGTATATTTTTTTCTTAAAGAAAACTATTTTCAAACTTTAGTATGCCAATATAATAGATACTTTGCTATATACTTTTTCAATGCATAGTATATTTTAAATAAGTTGTATATAACATAAGCAACAAAAATTAAACTAAATGTACCTATAAATTTAGTTTTATGTAGCACATGAAGTATGAGAGTTTATGTAAACAGAGCAAGTATTCTAAGGTTTACCTCCTACTGCTTGGCCTTCTACGCTTCTCATGCTCAGCTCGGGAGTATGAACGGTAACCGTTTTCTGATCTATGCTCATGATTTCCAACATTGATGTGTTTTCCATGAACAACTTTGGACATGTTGGCATTATTAAGATTGGCATTTGTTGAGTTTGGAACATGCTTTCCTACTGAGTTGTGATTATGGTATACAGAATTTCCTGTCTGAGAATACATATTTTTCTCAGTTTCACTTGCAGAATGAATTGAAGGCCGCTGAACGTGTAATGGACGGTGTGTGGTGTTGATCTGCTGAAATGAATCTCGTCTGTCGCTGCTAATGTGGTTTATGTGGTTGCCAAACAGGGCACCATTTCTCTGTTTTGGGAAGAGAGAAAAAAAATCAGATGACAGAACATATTTTTCACAGTAGTGGCTTATTTTTCTTTCCTACATGCATACAAAAATAACCAATTTGTGTGATTTTTCATTCTAACTTTATAATGCTTCAGATGAAATCTCCTTGGGTGATAGAGATGTGATTGTGATAATGATATTATTCATATCTCAGAGTCCAATCAAGACTATGAAGTAAGTGATCATTAATCTTTTTGCTTACAACTAAAAGTGACACCCAGCTTTCTCCATGCCGTAGCAGGCCAGGGAAGCCTAGATTCCCATACATGCACTAGCTGCCTCAAAGGAATGTGTCTGCTCGGCTTTGGGAAGACCCTGCTGGACTCTTTCCTTTCTTCAGGGCCTCACTTTGCTGAGTGCCGCTCAGACAGGACCGAGTGCCATGCAACAGCTCACAAGTGTCTCTTAAGGAGATTTACTAAAGCTTCAGTGATTCCACCCCTTCTCCTCACTGAGGTAACGAGACAGAGCAGTAAACACTTAGCAGCCCTGAGAGGGTAAAGGAAGGTGTGAGGGAATGATGTGGTAAACTGTGTTGTCAAAAATACAACTACGACATGCAGCTCTTTTTTACATCTGACCCAGATTACGTAGCCTCCCTGTCTAGCCAGGTGTGGGTCTTGGATGACAGCAGTCTGTCCTGAAGCTGAATCTAGAGAAGACAGGAGGTAAATCATGGTTGGCAGAAAAATGCATCTACTGATGGTAACTGGGACAACTGTCATCACATATTCCTCCTTAGTTAAGGAGGATATCGAGCTTAGGGACTTCTGACTTAACTGCTGTACTGATTTTACAACTACTTCTGAGCTGTTTTTGGAAAACAGTTATTAGTAACATCATATGTGTGTGCACGTGTATGCATACACATGTACATACGTATATGCCTTTTATTATTATTCCATATTCAGGGATCTCATTCTAGAAATATCTTACTATATAATTAAAAAAATTCATCATGTAATTATGTTCTGACATTACTTTATACACATCCTCCTCTTCCTCTGGATTGTTTTCCTCTGGTTCATCATCTTGCAAGTCACAGGATATAGCTCGGCGTATTTCAGGGCCAATATCATGAAGTGTCCTTAGTCCTGCCTAAATCAATGACAATATCATAACATGTTAGGAATACAAATTCTTTTTCTAACATTAATCACAGGCATGTAAAATTTGTAATGAATAGTCAACAAGAGTTTGTATCCTGACATACATACAATAACTGTATGTCCCTTTAGTATTGTTACTAACAGCCTTATTTTTCATTACAACCCGTTGAGGTGGTCCTGTCTTCACTATTGCAGTGAGAAGTCTCAGTAAAAGACTGATGCTTATGGAACACTGTGGGGAAAAAAATAATCCTACAACAAAACAAGTAGTCACTGAGAACTATAAAAAAAACATGTTTCAATGAGATGTATATTTAATTAAAAAGGTGTTAGCAGCCTCTCTGTCCATAGAGGAAGCACCAGGAGCTTTTTGCTAGAACAGCAGCAGGTTTAGCAGAGCTCAGATAGAAAAGGAAGGAGTGAATAATTCCAGCTCATCTACACTGCACTGTGGTTTGTGGACACTTGACTTAAAGCTTTAGTTTAGGACATGAAGCAATACAGCAGGAGTAGCATGGACCTCAGCACATGCACTTCATTTTCCTTCTCGAGCCCAGAACAAGGGCTCGTTCACACCGCCCATCACGTTCCACAGCACTGCAGGCAGCTCTCACCCCAATAAGAAAACAGTTCATTTGCTGGAGAGCAAAATAGCAATCAGGACATGAATGAGCAAGCTACATATCTAGCAGAATAGATTTACCTTGAGTCCCTCCTCTGATTTCATTTGTACCAGTATTTCACTTCCTGAAAATGGTGTTTGACTAAGCATATTAGTCTATGTATTTTTGGCAATTGTATTTTGTTCCTTAGGAATGAGCTTTGAAATTGATATTATAATTGAACATATCTCTAAAATTATTTACTAGTGATAACGTAGAATACAATTTTCATCAATTCATTGTGCTTCCTCCCACTGTATGAAAAGACCTACCAAAGACTAGGTAAAACACATGCAGGAGATGCTTAAACACTAGTTCTACAGAGATAACATTAATTAAAATTGCACATTGAATTATTCATGCTGTTTTGCAATAGAACATCTGTTGCTGCCTCTCAAATTTTTCTTTTTTTTTTTTGAAATAGAGGAAGAGATTCATGTTACTGTATTTGAAAAAATAACATGTTTTCTTATTCAGACACCTCCTGTATGATCCATCTCTAATGCCATGCTTAAATTTTCCTTCAGACATGGAAAAGATGAGATGGATCCGTCCAATGATTAGTTAGCAAACCAGGGATACCAAATACAATGAAAAACATTATTACATAATCAAAAAACTCATGTCTTTAAATAGACTTTCTTCTAAATGCACAGGATAACTTCAAATTAACAGGCTAATTCCATGCAGCTGTGCTTTATGAGGCATAATAGCACCTGCAATGTTTTCAAGATGGCATAAAGCATTAATACACCAGTGCTGTGTGCTAAATAGCATCTCAAGAGACAAATAATGATGCCCTTGTCTCTGACAAGGCATTGGGATGAGACACATGTTCTTTTAAATGCTAAAATAATAGAACTGTAGGAGTCTCTTAGTGGAAAAAGTGTCATATGACTAAGAGCTATTGTTTCTGAATTGGTCATTTACAGAGAGAACATAAAGATACTTGAGAAGAACCTCACTCCATAATACCCCAAACATTTAAAAGTTACATTTAGCACACCCCAAATATCTCTTTGTAATCAGTTTTAAACTTTTATGGTATGTATAAAGTAAAATCAGTTTGTATATGCATTTTTTAACAAACTTTTATAATATAAAACTGTACAATACAAGATTCCAATCAAATTGTTAGATGCTTATAAATACTGGGACTCTCAAATACAAAAAGGTAATTTTCGATATACCTAAAATCGACCCACATCATTTTTGAGATATGGTATAACCTAAGTAGAGATGTAGTTTAAGCTTATTTTAAGAAATATAATCACAATACTCTAAATAAACATCATTATTACCACAGTATTTTAGAATGTTTACCCCCATATTCAATTAGAATATAACATATGCAGCCCTCCCTTTTTCAAAACGTTCTATAGTGACATCAGGAAGTGAAAGAAATACTTGTAAACTTTATGTTAATATCAAAGAAAAAAATGAACAAAATTCCCAAAGCTATGCTGATAATTAAAAAAAACAAGCTGAAGTTAGTATGAACAGAATATCATGCAATAAGAAACTTAAAGAAAATAATCATGCAGAAAAACAGCTGAATAGACCTACGCTATAGCAATGAACATAAGAGACATAGTAGTCAAGCCTCGATTCCCCAGCGTTATTCATCTTCACAGAGCCCATCTTCTGACCCTGAGGCTGAGTGCGCTGCTCTACACCTCCACCAAAGCTCCGTGCTCGCCCTCGATCCCGGCTCCCTTCAGCTAAGCCTTTCTGCGAGAGGAGCACATTCAGCTGAAGCTGAGCAATGTTAACCCCTCAGCTGATGCACACGAGAAATTTGTGGGGATGTTTTTCTTCCTTTTATTTTTTTCTTGCTAAGCATAATGTTGAGCCAAAGGCTGCCTATCAAATTTGTACAGAAAAAAACCCCTTTATTAAATTAATCCAAAACATGTCCCCAGCATCAAGTTGAGCTCAATCAGTGTTTTGTGAATTTGTAGCATGAAGGAAATCTCTATTAACTTTTACATATTAACAAAGAGAGATAGTATAAATAAATTCGAAATACTTGTTTTAACAAGTATAGAGAAAATTATCTTCTCTAGGAAAAATAGAGTGAATTAATTCTACACTATGGAATTAGATGTAAATAATTAAAGTTGTTCATGCTTGACTTAACATTTATTTTACCAGCAGTGTGACTGCTGTTAGGCTCAATACAAATTTCCATCATCACAAAGTCATCTTCAAAATTACGACTACAAATACAACTTGTTCCTGTTTTGATCTCACCATGAATTTGTTCTCTATAGCATAGAAAAGCACAATAAGAAATTCAGTCCTAAGGATTTTTTTTTTTTTTTTGTCTTTTTTGTCTAGTTTCCAAACACTGTCTATGACATTGTAGGAATGCCAGTGGTACCAAACCTGAACTCCTCTCCCACCACTTCAGAGTGACCTGTATTTACTCCTCCCGTAGCAAGGGCTGGAAAGCACTGGGCCTGCACAACGCACTCAGATGGCTCCAAGGGCTTTGGCTATTTGTATTCTGAAGATGTTTTTGGTGCAAGTCGAGACAAGCTGCAGTTGGTTAGAAATTGAAGTGTCCTCTTTTGACCGAGGAAGAGTTTGAGACTTCATGGCATTAAGGAAAGAATTTACTCAATAGCTTGATAAAATAATCCTTTTAGAGCCACCTCGCTTTACAGAGTACTCCCTCTCCTGAGCTGCAACTTTAAGGAAAACTGAACTATACAAAAGGAAAGTCTCTCTTTGAATGTAATTACTGCCAAGTAAATGTGGGACCTCAGCCTATCACAGGATGGTATTTATGAAACAGAGAGTCCTGCAGGTTATTTGGTACTAATTTCCTGACTTGAACCTAACTTTGATTCTCCCACTCAAACACAATTTTCCCTGATCCGTTTTTCTCTGCTCCATTTGGGCCAAGGATCTGACCCGAATGCAGTGGGAAGCAGTCAGGGCAATTCTTTTGACATAGTGGCAAATATTGGCCTCATGTAAACAAGCAGAATTCAGCTGAAGGATGAGCTTTACACAGGAGCTTGCACACATCTATTTGCTAAAACTCCTAATGCCTTAATGACAAAACGTAAGTATCTCTACTATCGTATTTCATTTCTTTCCCTCGATTAGCTTAATACATTAGCATGTCATTATTAGCACAGTGCAAGGTAAGTCTTACCATCTTGTAAAGAGAAAAAAAATCATAACAAGAAACAAAGAAATAGCAGATAGAGAAAAAAAAAATCTTTTAAAACATGTTTTTTAAACTCTTTTCTTTTTCCCCTTACAGAATACAAAATATATGTCATATGTACTCAGTCATACGAAATAGCCATCACTGATCAGGATGATCTATAACTTCCTCTTACCAAACAGCTCTCAAAGGGCAAAGGCAGAAGTTTTAGGAGCACTGCACCAAGAATAATTAATGAACCTTGAAGAGTAAATCTCTTAACCTTGGAAAAACAACAACAACAAACAACTTGCTGTCTCTTCTTGATATCTTATTGTGAGGTCAGAAGTAGCAGCTAAAAGGATGCTCTTTATCTGATTTCTACAGTAATGAGGATTTCAACGCAGACCCCCTGTTAATCAACATGCATTTCTCTTTCTCTGCCTCAGAAGGTTGGGTATTGCTTGAAATCTTCACCAGACTATCCTGGGCTCAGAAAATTTTATCTTGTTTTATATACTTCTCCTGAATCAACTAAAGAAGATGTTTACTACAGAAGAACTGTATAGAATTTTTCTCTTCCTATTGCATGTCTTACGCTTATGGAGGGGTGGAACAAAAGGTGTTGGGGTTTGGAACAGACATATCCCTAGAAATAAGAACGGAATGAATAGCCAGTGGATACAAGTACAAACCAGCAACTTTCTTAACCAAAAAAAGCCTTCTGAACCAGGATGACATATTGCTGTCATGACTGGGTTCTTCCCATTCAGAAAAACATCCCACAACATTCTCCTAATTGTTGATATTAAAAGAAAAAAAAGCTAATCAGAAACATCAAATATGTTTACAATTTGTAGAAATCTACTCAGCATTAACTGAAATTCAGAAAGTCCTAATCCAATACAAAAGGTGCAGTGTATGATGTCTGGAATTATTTGACAATAGCCTTCCATTTGCCTCCTTCAAAGTTCGCAACACAAAGGGTATCAGAGGATAGAAATTGTCAGAATATAATCTATAAAATACTTATGCTCTACAGACCAATTGTTGCAGGACTGTGGAGAGGTATAGAATCAAGTAGTACTATCAGTTGTCACAGGTTCCACTGGATAGTTTATTTTAAAAGACAGCAAAAGACTAACGTAGGTGCTAATATTACTTCGAAAAATTAGAAATTGATGACAGTACATAATGCACAAACATTAAAAAAATACTAAAGGAATGTATTTCACAAGTAATTATGAACAAAAAAGAAAAAGAACAAAAGCACAGAGAAAAAATATTCCATATAACAACAGAATCACAGAATGGTTGAGGTTGGAAGGGACCTCTAGAGTTCATCTAGTCCAACACCCCTGCTCAAGAAGAGACACCCAGAGCACAGGACACCCTGTCACATCCAGGTTGGTTTTGAAGATCCCTGGCGAAGGAGACTCCACAGCCTCTCCGGGCAGCCTGTTTCAGGGCTCTGTCACCCTCACAGGAAAGAAGTTCTTTCTCACCTGCAGATGGAACTGCCTGTGTTTTAATTTGTACCCAATACCCCTTGTCCTGTCACTGGTCACCACCAAAAAGAGTATGGCCCCATCTTCTTTACATTCTCCCCTCAGGCATTATGAGGCAATGCATACATATTAGAAAGTCTTTGCAACTGAGAATGAACTTAAAACAGTAGGAACACAAGAAATCAAACAATTAAATGTAAGAGAGAAAGAATAGCTCAGAAGTATTTAACTGATTTTGTATGAGCAGCATTAGACTATGAAGTTTGGCTGAGAAAATATGCTGTAATTGTTGCTACGGTTTGAGGAATCCACAAAGAATAACTTTTTGCACTTACCTTCTCAAAGACTGCAAGCAGAATTACTTTTTACTTTTCTGATGAATAGGGCCAAATGTGTCCCAGTTAAGTAAAATCCTTGCAGCACTGCACAATCATGAATATTCATCTCCCTGCTATTGTAAGCAAGCTCATAAATAGTTAGTTAGAAAGTAAAAACAAAATCACCTGCAGAGCAATCGTGGTATTCTTCGCAGGATATTTCCCCACCAGTCCTTGTTCTTTGCGTTTCTTGAATTTCCTAAAGTAGTCCTGTATCAGGAAGGTGGCATAGAACTTCCCCACGGTTACCTCATCATCTAAATGAACAGACCAGACAGATCTCTCCCAAGTCAGCGCATTTTTCAATAGCCTGTACACTCATACCTGATTTGGGGGCAGGAAATGTGATGGGTGCACTAGGCACTATGCTTTCAGCTTACAGGAACCTGCCACTAGCTTAAAGCAAAGTTTAGCACGCACTTCAGGCTCAGTCAACTAAGTGACCATAGACATCTTCAACTTCACCAAGTTTCACATACCTCTAAGTAAGCTCACTTAAGTGTTTACTAAAACCACATATGGGTTTGTATATGTATAAAAGATGAACCACTGGCTTTAATTACTGGGAGCAACAGGATTAGCATAAGAACTACTAAGGCTTATATATACTAATGTTCATAGGAGTGACTCTGTAAAAAAAAAAAAAAAAAAAAAAAGGCAGCCCTGCTTGCAAAATATTCTCACTTTTTTATTTTCCTGCTAAACCAAAGTTTCTGAGCCAGTATCTCTAATTGTACAAGATCTTGCCATCTTTATAGCCTTCTTCACTTGAAAGTTTTTTGTTGGACTCATACCCTCACTCTAATACCTGAGCATCTTGCAGATTGTATTTGGTGACCTTATTGACAACAAATACAGAGATTCTAGATTCACTTCTGAAGAAAATCCCATAGTCTTTACAGTTTCACATGCTTTTGTGAGCTCCTAGTTTGAATAAAGTTTTGGTCCTTAGTTACTTTCTAGAGAGATGATGATGACGATGATAACAGGAAATACAAAAAAGACATGGCACTTTCCCATATTATTGTATCAGCTCTAAAATGCTCATAGAAATGAACAGAACTTCTTTCAGTTAATTGGGTTTAAGTCACAATACACACAAGCAACAAGTAATGCAAAGGCTAGCACTTTTCCTTTTTTTTTTTTTACAGAGTAACTTCTATGAACAAAATACAAATTCTGTAATTCATAGTATATAGGTGCCCATTTTGTGTGTCTCATTGGATGTTCAGCTCTGGGACTTGGACATCCTCAGGAATAATGCTTGCCAGAAAACCAGGAACAATTTTCTTTTCGAAAGCATTGCTTTTGTTTTCACTGACTCTATTCTCCTAAACGTATCTTGCATGCAGTTTGCTTTTTTGCTTTCTCTTGTGTTGACTAGTCTCTCATTCAGTCCTGTGTTACCATCGCTATTTGTAACACAGGCACTTGTGCCCTAGGGGAAGATGAAGGCCAAGCTGTGCTCTAGGTGTCCGAGTCCGCTCTGCTGCTGGGGCCCGTATCCTGACAGATAGTAAGTTCCCCTCATTCTGGTTCTCCTTGCTGCGACAGGCAGATACTTAGTACCTCTCACAGACCAGGTCTCACCATTCTGTCAAGACTTGTTAGGCCAAATACAGAAAAACTAATACATACATTTGATAGAAACTGCACTACTCTTAGTTTTATGCCATTTGTTTTTTCCTTATTTTAACAAACTAATGACGCTTTAAAACAGAGACAAGTTCTAAATCCTATGACCATGTTCTCCTAAGCAAGCTTTTCTCTATTTTAGCTAACTAATTTCTTGCTTATCATCAACTATACTCTAGAGTTAAAATTATCACTGTCTTGCCTTTCATAGTACTGGTGATATAAGTAAAAACCTGATGATAATATGGAGTATAATATAGAATAACATATCAAACAGTAACAGTAGATAAAAACAGAACCTCTTGCATCTTTGCTTTACCCATGATAATGTCCCACTGTGTCTTACTAATAATAGCATTTTTAATATTTTTACTGGTAACATAACAGCTTTTGCTAATTTAAATTTAATTATCTTTCTTCTTTTAATAATGATGACTATAAAAATTTCATTTTCATGTTCTGCTTTCACAGCAATAAAAGGGATGGGGAAATCCAAATCAAGTGTGCTACTGCTTAAACTTGCTTATATCTCCATGACAAAATCTGTTTCGAAATGGATCCTCTACCATTCTAAATAGTCTCCTTTCAATTTACAGGATATTTTTCACTATAATGTCTGTGGTGGGTTCTATTCATCTGAGGAAGTATGATAGCATTTATGTTCAGTCAAAATGGAGATGTAGTCTCCCACAATGGAATTTTATTTGTCTTTAAACATATTAAAGCAAAAATGATTATGTTAACTGCCTTAAAATATCTTCATTGGGAGACCATTCACAGAATTACAGAATGGTCGAGGTTGGAAAGGACCTCTAGAGATCACCTAGTCCAACCTCCCCCATACAGAAAATTATTTATGGCATTAAAAAGTCTACTTTGACAAATACTGATAAAAGCATCCTGGGTATCTCTCCCCAGTTCCCCCTAGGAAGTAGCAGTCGTTACAGAGCTCACAAGAAAAGCTCACCAATATGCAGATTCAGTCTCAATACTAGAAAGCTTTTTAATTAACTTCTCAAATCTAATTTTTAACCATTTGGTAAAGATTCTCTTTGATGTAATCTTTCTTGGCAAATGCTCATGAGACTAATGGCTCTCTTAACAGGAAGATTTCTTTTACATAGGATCTAGTCTAAACTTATCTTCCTTAGTTTAACCAAGTCCACTGATTTCTGCAATGTCTTCTTGGTCAAAAAAAGCCTTTCCCCATCCTTTATTTTATTTTCTTGGAAGTATTCAAACAGAACTTTTCAGGTAGTGATATAGCAAATTGCTACTAGAAAGAAGCAGCACACAGAAGTGACAGACTTGATATAACATGTACTATGGTTTGCACTGAGAGCATGTCTCAAGTCAGGCTATGATGTCGCATGACTACTGACTGTACCTGAGATGACAATACCTGCAAGGTTTTAGCGTGCACAAATGAAGCTCCCTTCTTGATCACTGTGCACCAACTCTCTTATGATCACATTAGGCAAACGTGATTCCACTTTACTGAACTGTGCACATCAAGGTGTGAATGTCCCAGCAAGATGCACGTGTGCTTCACAGGCACAGTCAGTTGTACTGCAGACACGTGCACACAAGAACTGAAGCTTGGTCAAGGGGAGCCATCCTTGACTTAGTTTTTGGAGTAACACACACATAGCCAGACATGGACAGATAGGGAGGCAGCTAAGCAGAACTGACCACAGTATAGACAGATCTGTAAGTACAACTAGTGGCAGCAAAAGGAATCGTTTCTGTAGGAAGTTTTCAGATGAGGGTAAAAAATATTAGGCGGGATTAAATGGACTTGCAGGCAGAAACTAGGGAATTTAGAGAACAGAAAGCAGGTGAATCTTTAGTTGGTGGTATGAAATTATCTTACACTGTATTCTTGTAAAATTAAAAATTCTTTCAGACATTCATGCATTTGACCTACATTTTTTGCTTTTGAAAAGCAGTTTCAGTTTTCTGTAATGGGAATCTGTTGCTATTGGTAATTTAACTATAGTAATGATGTATTTAACCAGTACCAAAAATTAGCTAACTGTTCATTTCTAGTGCATATATTTTTAATTCAGTAAACATACTATAAAGATTATTTTCCCTCTGATCTGCAGATATTTGATTTCTGTACTGAAATCACACAGCACATGAAGGACCTACTGCTCAATAATATAGAAAAAGAAATACTGGATAAAAACACTAAACAATAGGCAGCTTAAAACTCATAAGTGCAAGCAATTTCAATATATTGAATTTGGATGATTTATTTTTATTCTAGAAAGTTTTCTGTTTCCTAGCAGACTGCTAGTTATTATCTGCTTTTATACCTGTGTTACTGTCATATAAAAATTTCTGTTGAAGAGTAAGCTTCAGCAGAAACTAACTTGTACTATATAGTAGCTGTTGTATATTCCAAAACTCTGATATGTGAATGTAAAGTAGTTGTAGGGCTTTTTGTTTGCTTGTTTGCTTCATATGAGATGAAATATTTTCAATTTTGACCTAAATCATATCAAGGTCTACAGAGAAACAGATTCAAACTGCAGTGACTGAAATGCACTTCCCAATGTGTTCTTACTTATACTAGGCTGTTGAAGCTATAACATTTATCATATAATCACTTGAGCAATGGTCCAGGTTTTCAGACTTCTAGCTACGCTGCAGAGCTATATTTGCAGAATTAATATTAGCAATGAATTTTAGTATAACTGAAAGTAAATATACAGCTTATATTCAGCAGCAAAATGAAACTGAACTGAAGTTAACAGTGAGTTATGATGTAAGATTAATTCCTGGAATATAATCTTTAACCATTCTTTGTCAGATTGATTTAGGCAGGCGCAGCTCGCTATTCTGAAGCATGCATCTCTATTTCAGTAAAAAAAGTAGGGGAATGAAGTTGGCAAGAGGCAACACTAATTCCATGCCACCACCCTAAAACAGAATTGCTTCAGAATATTCGGAAAGACTGAGAGTTGAAAGGAACAGAGGCTGCAGAAAAAGCTCAAGCACATAGTTACAACAATAACAAAGCAGTTCATCTATGCCATGCAAGCACTTAGGTGTAAGGCTAAAAACAACAGAGTAGAACACAAAAACTTGTTTTAAATGTGCAGTATCAGTTCCCGTTTGGATAGTCAAATTTGCTAGATTTTTGTCTTCATCCCCACTCTGAGCTGGCAGCCACACCAGGAGCAGGGGCTGCCTCCAGCGACCAAGCTGATGCTGCTTCCCGGGGCATGCCGAACAGCGGGGCAGCCAGCATGCTCCTTCGCCCCGGAGACTGAGCGCATCACCTTCACAAAGGGATCAGCCTCCACCACCAGCGGGCCGGGGATCTTGAGTCTGCTTCCAGACCTGAGTCTGATCAGTCTTGAAAGCTGCTGTAACACTATAAAAGTACAATAAACTACAAAAAATACCAGATGGTTACAACGGATAGGCATATTGGAGAGCTAGGTGTATAGATATAGCCTGGGTGTGGATGACACCATGCAACAGATCCTGCACCTTTAAAACTTGAAAAAGCAAGTAAAAAACAGTCACTTAAACCTGTACTACAGCATATTAATAAAAATGTATATATTGAAAAAAGACTAAATATATTTTAAGTGATATAACCAAATATTTGATGTTTTACAACACGTAAGAATGAGTAGTAATATACGTGCCTTGTAGTTCTTGCAAATATATTAATGCCATTGGAATTTAAGTATCTGTTTCCTCAGGCCAAGTTTGCATCTCAATCATACTGGCATAAATCAGAACTAATTCCATTTTCTACTAGGTATGAAATTGCTCTGTTTTAAACTAGTATAATTGGGATAATTTAGCCTCTTTAACAATTTAGCAAAAATCTTAATTTGGCAAGTTTTTTTTTTTTTTAGATTTCTCCCATAAGTATTTTTTATATATATATAAGCTAAAATGTGGTGCACATTGTCAAGCTTAATTAGTACAAAACAAGCCTAAGTGTAGGTGTAAGAAGCAAGCAAATAAAGCCAAAACATGTCTTCCTCTTTTTCTTTTTATCTAAGGAAGTTGTATTAATCAGTCCTATCTATATTATCTAACCTAGCAGGATATAATATTCTCTATATTTATTGTTGTTTGTTGTCCTTTAATGGTATTGCAATTTAAAATCTTAATAATTATATTTCTTTGGTTCTTAACCATCTGCAAAGCCCAAAATGCACAGGAAATCACACATTGCAAAGCATCACACTGACCGCCAGCTGGAGGGACAACTTGATCAAGTAATTTCATGCTGGTTTTCTTCCATATTTTCTTTATAACTGCTCTAAGTTCTTCATTTGCTTGCTCTAGGTTACCTGTTGCAATGAAATAGAAAAATGGAGGATGGCAATTATGTTTCAAACAGCTGCAAGGAACGATCCTTGGATATTATTAGCTGCATACAAATAAAGGCTGTGTGATAAGGCCTTTCGTAGCAGCCTAAACTACCTAAAT
>JAVCKT010006911.1:6281-17705 GCA_032273925.1 Rhynchotus rufescens
GCACTGGTAACAGCTGGACTTATTTATGATCCCAGTGATTTCAGAAACACACTCAGAGTGTGTTGAATTCTTTGACAATTAATAAAGACATCACTTTTTCTCACTTGGCAAGCTGACTATAGAGTGAATTGCTAAATATTTTGAAAAACTATTTGCTGTCACAGAGAATTAAGTGTTCAATGTCTGTCAAACATGTTATCATTCAAGTCATATTTTGAGATAAAATGATATTTTTTTTTATCCTTGTTGATTTTTTATTTGGAAGAAAGGGAAAAATATTTTCAATTGCTTTATTATTTTTATTTTGAAAGATATAAAAGGATATGTAATAATAAAATATATAAATAATGAAACATAATTTCTGTTCTTTATTCTGCAATATTTTGATATGGCTGCACTTGTTCTGTTAGTACTTACCAGAATAAAAAGATACCAATTGGTCACATGAAAAAAGAACTTTTTTTTTGTGTGGTTTTGACCCATGCCATAGGACAGTGATACAGAGGAATGATGTTCAGAGCCAACTACCTAACTAAAACAAGAATTATCTCTACCCATCATTCATGGATGTCATATTTTTATTATGCAGTCAAAGAAGCAAATTAATGCTGTCTGAAGCAATTCCTCCTGAACTGCTCAATCCTGACCTGGAAAACAAAAGGGACGCTGGCAGGAAGGTATGATACACAACTCCGGTGTTTTAGTATTTTTCCTAGGTGTTATTCGAAACCTTGAGGAATACTGTAGTTTGAGCTACACAGGAATGTTGTGTTAGGAAGGCACCTTTTCTTTGCAAAAATTAGTTGCCAGGGGAGACAACTGGACTTGGTTTATTAATTCCCTTTTCAAAGCAAGTTATGTGAATGTGACTTAATTGAAAATGGTAGTGTAATTGATATTTAGAAGGGAGGAGGAAGATAAAAAAAATGGTCTTGGCTTGTAGAAAACAGCTTTTTTTATGATTTTTATCTAGAATCAGCAAAATATGGAACAGATTTTGTTCAGTATCGATGACATAGAAGAACTGAAGAATTGCTGTACCAGGAAAATGCCACTGAGCTCAGTAGGAACTCAAGAACTGCTGTCTGCAGCAGCACTGTGACCACAGCCAGTATCTAGCAGTACTTCTGCAGACCTTCTCCCAGCCAGCATCCCTGTAACTCACAGACCTCCCTAGCTAGATGAATAACTCAGGATGGATCTGTTTTCCATGAATTTGTCCAGCTCTTCTAGGGCTCACTGTGCCATGGCTCTGGGGATGTGTGTGCCCTCCCTTCCCTGCATGGAACAGGCTCTCAGGGAGGAACCAGGAACATCAGGGAGGCTGTACCATAGGGAAGAGATTGGCTTTTATTTCCCAGAAGATAAAAAGTTTAGATAAAAGAGATGTTTTTGGGACAGGCTTTTTGTTGGTGCAGTAAGGCTGAGGTCTATAGAAAAGTGCTGGGCTGAATCTGTTTTTTTTTTAATACTGTGTTTTCTAAGGGGAAAAGGAAGGTAGTGTAGAATATTTCTATCCTCTGTCATGATAGTGCAGCGCCCAGCACTCTGGGGACCTGGGCATGTCCCTGTCACACATGGGTGACCTGGCTGCCTCTCCAGGTCAGGGCTGCAAGTGCTGCTTGAACCAAATGCCTCTGCCAGCCCCTGCCATGTCCACAGCATTGCCCCCAGGCCAAGGACAAGACACTTGTTGCTGATTTCAGTAGGGTTCCCTTCTGCCTTTTAAGAAGGCCCTCAAGAAATTCCAGCAGGAAATCTGCCTATTTTTGATTACTGAATAAAGTCAGAAACCTGTCAGAAGCCTCCTAGGTCTGCGTACATCTGTTTTTTAATAATTCAGCTTAATCACAGGTATACTTGTTAAAACATGCCCATTTTGGGAGATGTTCCAACAAGAATATTAACTCTGCCTGGGAGGTGTGAGACTTTAGGACTTTTTCTCCAGAGCTTGTTGAAGTCACCAGAAGTATTGCTGCTTATTTCAGTGAGTGTCAGCTTATAGCCCTATGAAATACAAAATAATGTAATAAATACTGGGCTAGGAAGAAAATAATAGTTAAAGAGGTAAAGAGGCAATCTTCCCCCTCTCCCCCCCAAGGAAAGCAAGAAAGTAAGAAAGCAAGCAAGCAAGAAACAAAGAAAGTATAGTTACAAAAAAAATCAGCTACTATCAAAATCACAACACAACCTGAAAAAGAAAATAAAATCAAATATAAAAAATCATTAAGACAAGTGAAAAC
This sequence comes from Rhynchotus rufescens, assembly GCA_032273925.1. NCBI lineage: Eukaryota > Metazoa > Chordata > Aves > Tinamiformes > Tinamidae > Rhynchotus > Rhynchotus rufescens. The sequence goes on from JAVCKT010006911.1 coordinate 8,525, forward strand.
CCAAGCGAATCTAAAAGAGTTCTGAATCCATAATGTCTAATAATGTAAGGTATTTCCTCGCCGTTCAGTAATGATCACTTTGTTGCAGGAGAGCAGAGCAAACACCTGCCTCCTCTTGCAGCACTACCTGTACTGCTCTGAGCGTGTTTGTTTTTACTTTTGTGAAATAAACTCCTTCATAAACCACGAGGAAATGATTTAAATTACATAACAGCAGTGGCATGTAGATAGTAAAGGGAGATGTTATGTAGATAGTAAAGGACGATGTCATGCCACCTGTCAAGAGAAGACTTCCCGAAGTCCTTTGTTCCTTTGTTACTTCAGCATGGCCTGGAAGACAGTTAATATGCAAATCTGAATCACTCAGCTAGATCAGACAGTGTCCAGGCCTTGTATTTCTCTCTATATGAGAGTAAGATAGAGATGCTGAAAATAATGTGTGAGAATAAGAAGCTAACTTTTAGTTTAGAAATATCAACAAGAAGCCTGAAATTTGGATGCTGTTCACTAGAAGAGTAGCAGTAGTCTGAGCAGATGATGACTATGGGGCAGCAATTGTGGTGGTAGTTTGCTTTCATCAAATGGGATGGTAGCTGATCCACAGCCACACAAGAATGAGAGGAGGGACAGGAAGTCCTTTTCCTGCTGGCTGTTTTTCCTCTTGGACCCCCACAGTGAAAAGGAATGAAGGGTCTTGAATGAGCAAACTGGCTGACTGTAAGGCTGATGATCAAAGCATTGGAAACTTTAAAGGAGAAGTCAGGAAAGGGAGATTTTGAAGGACTTCCCTCTATTGCCTTCCAAAGGCTGTCAGGGAGCTAGTGGGTATTGCTCAATCATGGTCTGCCTTGACATGGGATAGAAAGAAAGAACCAGAAATAGGATTCAGGACTATTTCTCCTGACAAGTCTCCTGTCAATTTCTCCTCATTTTTTTCTGAGGATTTCAAGAGCCAGTAAAACCAAGAGGAAGGTAACACTGACGTCTAATAACTGTGAGATTTCCTGTAGGAAAGGCACAGATGAAGATGTGCAGAATACACAGTGGCCAGGAAGTTTATAGGATTATATGAAGATTGTTCTTGCTCTTACTCCATTCTGGAGTGTCATTAAAACTTACTTGTCCTTTGATCAAAAACCTTGATCAAAACCTTGTCCTTTGATTTCAGGCAGAAACGTGCTGTCACGCTCCTGCAGCTCTCTCAGACAGGGATGGCTGCTGCCTCCAGAGCCTCGTGGCTCTGAGCGATCTGTCTCTGAAGCTGTGATAAAGGGGACACAAGCAATGAGGGACTGACTGTCACAACAGGCCCTGCAACATCCTGCAGTGTGTTGGGTGACAATGCCCAACACATTATTTTTTTTCCTGAAAAACTTCTTAAAATAGCTGAAGACTGCAGCCGAGTGGGGAAAAAAGTAGGAGCAGTATTTTAAGAAACCTGTACTGAGAAAAAGAAGAAGGAAGGAGAGTTTTTAAAATTTAAAATTGCATTCAATGCAAAAAAATCTCTGTTGTCTAATAATCTTCCAAGAAAGGAACTTGGTCGTCTTCTGTTTGCCATTAGAAGTTCTTTTTTTTCTAGCCAGTATATTCCCTATCAAAATTAAAGCAAAATCAAGGAGGAAAAAGTTCTTCAGAGCTGAGGTTTCCACAGACTTAAAAAGTACAGAAGTACAGAAAAAAAAAAAAAAAAAAGAAAAAAAAAAAAAAAGAAAATAGAAACAGGCTCTTGCCAAGGGGTGGTTCCCTGCTTCCTTGATAAGTAAGTAGTCTCTCACCTCCACTGTGTGGGCCAGTGTCTTTCTTAGTCTTCCTGCCTGCGTGGGTGGAAGGGAGACTTACGACGGTGCCTGAGCCCAAGCCCAAGAGCAGATCATCTGCTGTTTTGCATATTGATGTCCCACAAATGAAGTGGCTTCCTATTCTTCACCACAACTTTTTGTATGACTCTTATTTGAAAACAGGTTTGCTGCTCTAGATTGGCTGGATTTCTCTATAATCCCCGGACTGGGTATGTTCTTACATTATTATAAATGAACTTAGTTTAGACTCTCCTGTGTATCATTCATTATTACCATGTGAGAAAATGATTTACAGAATCAACATATCTTTTCTGCTTTGCAAATGTCAGTGTGGGTGTCCAGTGGAAGACTGTGAAATCTGTCTCCAGTCTGTCTTCATCCTCCTTTAACTGGTTGTCTAGAAGCAGCATAGAATAAATGATATACAGTAACCTTGATATGCAGCTTTCTTCAGTCAATGAAAACTGTACAAGAATACTTTTTGTAGCATAAAATAAAACAAACACTTTCATAAAAGTTCTTCTGGATGCAGGATAACTTGAACACTTTTGGATGTAATATTAGAATTGTAATTTTCTGTGCCTTATTTATTCCATGTATCCTATATGTGTTGCTTTTTCATTAATGGTGCCACATGCTCTAGGTGTGCCTGCTTGAGGAGGAAGGTTGGACTAGATGATCTCTAGAGGTCCCCTCCAACCTTGAATATTCTGTGATTCTGTGTGATAGCAAAGTGATTAATTAAGCTGTTTCATAGATATCTGTGGCTAAAGTGTACTGGGACCATCTGTGATCTTACTATCCCTATCTACCCTGCCTTTCATTCTTGTGTCGCTGGGCTTCTGCTGTGCATTGACTGTCTACTGCTGTGCTCTTTCTCTGCCATGGACGTCCTACATAACCTTTGGCACTGAAGGTGCAGGTGCTTGTCTGGTTCTGTCCTTCCTGCTGCTGAACAGTAAAGCTCTGGTGGAGGAGCAGAACAGACATCTGCAGACCCAGATGCCTTAACACATTACAGAGATATTGGTGAAGGATTTTTGCTACAGCTGTCAGGTCGGGAAGGTGAAGCATGTAAATGTCCATGTGACTTGCCAGGGTCAGAGACCACACTGCTGGCAGCCAGAGAGGCAGGACCTAGCTCCACTTTGAGCAGTGTGTTTTCTGTCTCTGAATACCTGAACACAGTTCAGCTAACAATGTATATATTGGGTCAATCTCAGGATTGTTCCTGCTATGAAAACCCCTAAAGGCTGTCCATAGCAGAAAATACCTAGACACTACTATGATACAGCTGTGGCTTTCCCCCACCTGCCAATCTTCAGATTGCAGTTGAACCAAAATATCTGAGCCCTCCAGAGGTTTAGAGAGAAATTGGAAAAGCAGATATGGAAGAGGAGATCAGAAATCTTATCTCCTTCAAGAGGTGGATTGAGAGTCCTTGCCCTTTTTCCTGAGTGACAGGCAGACTCCTATATCCTCGTAGGTGTCATCAAAGAGCCCCATCACCCAGATTTGGCTCTGCACATCTGTCTGGCTTTGGAAGGCCCTCCAAGTCTTCATCTTTATCACTGTGAAATGTACAGTGCTCACAGAGGCCCTGTGTGATGGAGCAAATGGGGCAGGAGCCCCCTCATCTGTACCCCATACACTGAGGTAGCAGGAAGAGGGAACTCTTTGTGGACTACATGGCAATTGTCTGACCCTGTGCATGAAGCAACACAGCTGGACCTCAAAGTGTTTGAAATGGGCAATTGAAGTGTGAGCAGAAAAAAAAATGTGAGGTGTCATTTCTCTTTTTTATAATGAACCAGTAACTCAGTTACAGAATAGATGGCCTGCTTCTTCTTGTGTGGTGTCTGTGGCCTGTACATCATGAGTGGGACAATTGCATCAGATTTCATTGAGCTGGTTTTCCCAAAGGTTCCTGGGGGGGACATACTCGGAGTTTCTGAGGGCAAAGTTTACACCTCAGTGGCTTACTATGACCAACTTCAGTGTCCTAATAGCTTGTCCTGCCTCAACCCCTAAACGGAGTAAGACTATGTGTGGAGTCTTTTGTTTTGTTTTGTGTTTGTTTTGTTTTAAATTGCATAGAATCTCTTTACTAGATATATCAGGAAATGAAAGCTTATTCATGTTCTGATATCATTGAAACCCTGTTCAGCTATAATCTTATTTATAGCATTCTTTAAAGCTCAAGGGGTCAAAAAAGAATTAGTGGTCATAGACTCTCAGGCTGAATACACTTCTGGCAACACATAAATGAGCTGAAGAAGTCAATTTTTTAAACTATAATATATGAAACTTCTTCCTGGATTAAATTGGTGTGTAAGACTTTAAAGGGACATAGGATTTTGCCTAATGAATGACCACAGAAATACCACCTGCTGATTGTTATGGAAACCTTTGGTTGACACGTGAGCCAGTTGCTTCTACCACCTTACCTTATCGAAAGGTGAAGGACTTCTTCAGCTGGGTTGTTGTCTTCAGTTGGAATTTAGGTTTCACTTCAAAGATTCAGTAAGATTACATGTTACTCATTAAGTAAAATCTACATCTTGTCTAATCAGCAGTGTGTGTGTCGGCTGCAAATCCAGGGCTGGATTCCACTCTTGTGCAGTGGGACTCTCACTGCAAATTACACTTACAGTGAGAGCATTGCCCTAGCTGGAAACTACACAGTGAGCAAGACTAGAACTCATGTGTTCCTCTTTGTCAGTAGTGTAATATTTTGGGCCTCTTGTCAAAAAGTATTAGTGCAAAACTTCAATTGCAATATATATATATATATTGCAATCCTGTTCTTTATAAACTTTGTGTGATAAGAACACAAAAAAGGCACTTGCAACAGAGGAAGGTATATTTAAGTATTTGTGTTCCAATTAAAATCATTTCATTGCTGTTATTCATTGTTATTACATTTGGAAAAAAAGGAGATCTTTTCCTTTTAAACACCAAGTTTAGTGTTATGTAAATTCTTGTTAGATACTTCTAATGCTGTTAAAGAACTTTGTGATTTTGATCCCCTAGTTGTGGTATGGTGTTATACATCTGATACCTGGTACTAATATGTGTCATAACCCTCATACAGAAGGAGGCTCCATGTATTCATGGCAATTGCTTCATTGAAAGACAGGAGCTTTTTGATAGAATATAGCCTTTATTTACTGTTTATTTACTGTTGTGCTACTTCACTGAATGAACTTACATATTACCTGAAAAACACAACTTACATCATGAGATGACACTGTCTGTATAATTCATGCAGTTTGTCCAGGACACTAAATTTAGCATTTTTATCCTAAATCCTGATGGGATAACTTTAAGATTATTTAGTTTTGTGTATGCCCTCTGTGCAGTGTGGCTCTCCCACCTCTTTTAGAAACTGTTGCTCCCGTGCTGCTCAGCAGCACAGCTCCCAGCAACAGCTGTTGGTTCTCTTGACCCCACTGACCGAGTCTGACCTTGCTTAACTTGTTCAATCCTAGCCAAAGTGGTTAGGACTGGAGATCATAGGTCATTGCCTAATTTTTCTAAAGTTCAATTTTTGTAAACTTTCCACAAACACAGGGAATCCAGAATTTCTACCTGTTTGACAAGAACTGTCAAAAAGCTGAAAGAATCAATAGACATGAGCCAACTCATAGTTCTTTTGGTGAAATATAAACCTTTTATTTGTTCACGTACAGGTAAATTCCAACCTATTTAGAAATACAGGAAGATATGTATATATGTATATGTGTATGTGTGTGTATAAGCACATATATATATATATCCAAACACACACACATATGTATGTATCTTATATGCAAGAGCTTTAAAATAAGATTGGAAGACTTTCACAGGATATGAGATGAATGAGGATGGAGGACTTCTACAGAAACACATGAAATCCTAAAAACATTTAAATAAGATCCTCGTCAAGTAAGAACATGAAATTCCTGACTTCTTCCTGGTTCATTTTCTGAGAGGGTTAATACATAAATAAATAATTGGAAAAACAGAGCAGCTGTTTTAAAATGCCAGGATTGTTTCTATCGTTACAAATTTAGTTCTGCAGGAATGCATCCATTGTGAAATACAACATGCAAACAACTTTTTCTTCTTAAGTTAAGCTTTTATTCTGAGAAAAGATCTGCTTTTACAGAAAAAAAAAAAAAACAAAAAACAACAGTGCTGCTATATTTGTTCTTTGAAAAAAGACTCCAGGGGAGTATCTGCAGTGTTAGAAAGCTTCCAGCTCTCCTGTTAGCTTACTCAGGACTTGTTAAGCAGTGAAAACAAATACAGTGTTGTACCACGTTGTCACAGCCCCTGGCAGCGGGGTAGGCATCCTGCTCTGCTGGCAGCATTTTGCTCCGTACGACTAGAGGAGCAGTATCCGTCTTTCCCTTGCATCCCTGGGCACAGCCTCTGTACCTGTGTTCTCCTCAACCCGTGAGTTTTCTTAAAAACAAAAGCACATCAGGTGGTGTTAGCCCTCCTGCCCAGAAGAAGGAAGTATCATCATCATTGTGCTCCCTTGTATGCAGAAGTGGTCAAGGATTTTGTCCTTCCACCCTTGCTCATGAGCCTGTTTTGTCAGTGCCAGCGTAAGCAAGGAAGGGGTGACTGAATTGGGTTTGGAAATACTGGGAAGTCTCTAACTTCAAAACAACCCCCCACTGCAGGCAAGGCTGCACCTTCTAGCTGGTCCTTCCTGTTGGGTGACCCAATTGCATGGAGGGCAGCACACAGCACTTAAAAGCATTTGGCAAGCACAGTGCATATCTGAGAGCAGCGTAAGTGCCATTTGCAGTCCTTTAGCTGAGGGAAAAGCAGCTTATTTGTTTAGGAAATAGAGGTTATAATGCTTAACTTGTGATATTTCAGTCACTTCCATGGCAACAGACTCTGAAGGAACAAAGCAGGACTTCACCAGATCATATAATTACTTAAAAATGAATACGGAAAATTTGGCATAGCAACGCTATGAGGCCTTATTTAATTTTTGTACTTTACCTGTGTTAACTGATAATTAAATTAATTAAGTAAATGTTGTGCCAGTGAGCAGTTATGAACAAGTTGGCATTCATTTAATTTCATTTTCAAGCATTCCTAGTTTCCATAAGGACAGAGTGTGCAGGCACAGTGCAGTGTCCCTCCCACTGCACTGTCCAAAGATGAGCCATAATTTCCAGCAGGATACCCCACAATGATGACTATATTTAAGGAGAAACATTACTTAGATATAAAGGTCTAGTTCAATGGCATTGGAATTAACAGGATTTTTTTAATCTCCTTACATGGCCTTCAGATCAGGCCTTATATCAGAAACATGGCATAGCACGCTGAGTAACAGGTTGCAAAAAGTAAAGCACAATGACACACTTCTGAACCCTCCTGTGTTTAAGGGCAAACTCCTGAACATCTGTTCACTAGGATTTTATTGCTTACAGGGAGAGGGGTAGACCAATTTTTACCCCAGGCTCTTTGGCTGTAGGCATCCCTTGGTTCCTTTCTTTGGCTTCTTCATGCAGATAGAGCAAAATAAGGCTATAGCACATACATGTCAATTGGCTTATTATTAGACTTTCACGTACAGCAAGAAAATGGAGAAGTGTTAAATGAAAATACTGATATAGAAACAAATGAATGTTGTTATATTAATAAACCTTTATCTCACATATCTCCAAGAAATTAATCAGAAATTGCTGCTGCAGTATGATGTGCAAAAAAAAAAATGCACAAAAGAAAATAGGGTGGGTTTCTTTTTTAACTTCAGATGGCAGCTGAAGAGCTGATTATGATGCAGGCAACTGATTATGCGTCTTCATGAGTGAAGCTTGAGCTTTTAAAATTTAACTAATTAATAGAAATGTGCCACTTAGATAAACTAATTTCTCTAATTCCTATTATATTTTTGGTAGCATAGCCTTCACCCTGAAGAAACCATGCAGTCATAGAGACCTGGTCATTTCTCAGCAAATGTAATGGGGACTGTCAGATTTCAGGGAGCCTTTTGATTTTGAATCTGCAGGCTGAAATGAGTGAAATGCACTTTATCAAAGGTTTTAGCTGAGTCGTGTTCATTTTTTCTCTCATGTAGGGGCTGCACACCAATAGAAAAAGTGGATAGTGGGATATTTGCCCTACAAGCTGGCTATAATCAATTTTACTTTACAATATTATTCTCTTTTCCAGATTGACTTGGTATGAAGCAGACACTTTGGATAAATTGTTTAATCCTTAATTTTCTTTATGTCTTAAAAAATTAAGCTTCAATATATAATTCTTCAAAACAGAGCCCATCAGGAAACTATGGAATAGAGAGGCAATTTTACCTACAGATTAGACCAAGAAAATACAATGTGACTGTGACTTAGTATATCAGTAATGTACAACATGTCATTGAGTGCTAAGCTTTCAGACAGCCTAAAGTTTTGGGCACAATTTTGTAGTAGCTGAAGTCAGAATTTAGCTAAGGAGCTGAAGTAAAGACCCTCAAACCTCTGGCAGGTTGATAAAGGCTGAGGTTGCCTAATGCAGTTGAACATTATGACAGTTGAACCTACAATTTCAGAGACAGGAAAATGACTTTGTTGAAAGCTAACACCCTAAAATGGAAGTACTCCCAATTATAGGCTCTTTTTGAAAATTCAGGCTTTCATCTCTCTATGCCTTAGTTTCTCCTTTGGTAAAATTGAGAATCATTAAGATGTGGCTTAAGATGCTCAGGTAAAAGATGTGCTAGAGTAAAGAATTTTATGCTTCTTTCGATAGCTGAACATCCACTTTTTCAGGCAAAGTACCTGGAGCATTATTTATTTTGTACCAGTGAAACAGCATTACTTTAAAATAAGCCGGAAAGGGAATTTGTACTTTAGATGAAATGATACTTAGACTCTTGATAGCTGTCCTAATTTTCCCCTTATTGTAATGATAAAGTATATTTGTTCCACTGAAGTCAATGAAAAGAAACTTTTAGTGTTGTTCGGTTGTTTTCTTGTGAGTTTTGTTTTTTTTTTATTTCTTTTCAAGTTAAAAGCAGGTTTCAATTTAGAGTCAAACTAGGCACTAAATCCTCAGTAAGTTTCCGTTTCAACCATCAGAGCCAGACTGAAATACAGGCAAAAAAAAGGGTTGTCTGAAAGTAAATTAGAGGTTTTTGTGATCTAATAATAAGTACACAGTTTGTCACTCTGATAGAAATAAGGGGACTGCTTAAAAGTCATGACTGTTACATAGGTAGAAGCTGGAGTTTGTTACTTATATCTTGTTGTGTAGTGTATCAGTATTGAACATATATCTATGGGAAAGACATTTTCCATCTTTCTTCACTGGTGGCAATTAAATAATTCAGAAAAAATCTGAAAAATCATGAAAAATCTAAAATA
>JAVCKT010006912.1:8161-23157 GCA_032273925.1 Rhynchotus rufescens
AGAAATCAGCCCGTATCCATCCCCTTCGCTGGCCAGCTGTAATTGCGGTCCCCTTGTAAATAGCTCCCTTAATAAACTGGTTATTACCCTGAATGCTCCATGATTGCTCATAATTTACTGCTGCTAGGTTATTTCTCTTTACGGAGATGGAACTTCTGGTCCTTGAAAGCGCAGGGCACCCGTCGATGCTGGTGGGAACTTAGTTGTGCCGGAGTCTGCCCCTTCCCTCCGTGAAGCCAAACAGAGCCAGGGCACATTCCCCCGGACAGTAGCGTCCATTCATGGAGAGAAACAAACAGGAAGCCGCCTGTGCGCGCTGCCGAATCGCTTAAAGAAGTCCTGCCTCCTTTTCATTGATGTACTTCATCCCACGTTGTGCTTTATGTGTTCTTTTTTTTTTTTTTAATTATTTTACAAGGTTACTGTACATGGAAAATTTAGGAATTTATGGATTTTAATTCAACTTTATGTGCTGCAAAATGAACTGAACTCTGTGCTTCTGGTATCTTTTCACTAAAGGCTTCTTTTTTGATGCAGTATATCTGTCTCTGCTATGTTTTGCGAAATGCAAACATTCATGTCTGAATGCACTTAAAATATCCTCCTCTGGATAAAATGGAAAATAAAGTCAAATTATGAGGCTCTTTAAACTCACAGGATTAAAATATTAACATTTTTAGCTAAATATATGTTCTTCCTAAAGCTTGTTCTTATAAAGTTAAATCTAGGTAATATTTTGCAAATTAAGTGTATTTATAAAATCTTCCTTTAGAAGGTGCTGATTCCTATGGAAATTAGCAAAAGTGAAGACATTCAGCAGAAGAATAGGAGTAATTCAATTCTCTTCCTTTCAGGGATAATGTTGTTTGGACTATAATTTCTGTTAGGAAAGTAATTTCAGAGTTTTGCCAAATCTATTTTCTTAAGTACATGTTTTGATCGCCCCACAGGAAACCAGTAAACATTTGCCCTCTCACTTGACCAAAACACTCTCTTTTTAAAAACATCTTTGGCTTATCAAATGCTGTGCTACTCTGTAAATCCTTTTAAAGCCTTTATAATATTATTCTCAAGGACTCAATCCCTCTAGAACAGTAAAAATTTCACTGACTTTGGACATGTATGGTAGGACTCCAGTCAAGTCTCATGAGTAAGAGTTTTAAAGTTGAAAATAGCTTGCAATTACTTTTAAAAAATATGTTGTATTTTATTCTTGATAGTGACCCACGGCTATTGTCACCTGTATCCTTGTTCTTTCATCCATTTCTAAGCAAAGGTCATATATTAGTAATTTTACTTTCAGATTCTCCTGGCAAAAATTCAGAAACACAGGAAATTTTCTCTCAAGCTAAAAAAAGTCAACAGCCAGAGTTTCAAATTCTGGCAAACCAGCTTCTCCAAGGTCTCGTAAAAATTCTGAGCTGTTATCTCCATATGCCTGATAGACTTTTTTTGTGATCATAATTAAAACCGTCTGTCCTTTCCCTGTGACTTCAGGAGAATGGCAATGAGTCACAAGAGCTCTCAAATAGCTGGAAGAATAGAGGCTGAAGTTATCAGCTCCGAATCACTCAGTGTACTATATTTCATCCACAGAAATGTGGATCCAGGGCTCTGCCACCTGCCTCTTAATGGGACTTTAGAAGGAGTCAAAGTAGCAGGCGAATAGTTCACACGTAGCATCAGGATAGTTCTGGCTTCAGAAAGAACCACAAAGAGAGATAAAAGAAGCTATTTTTATTGATATGAAAGATGATTGTCTTTGTCTTCTTTTTAGCCTGTCTCATATAATACATTAGAACTTTCCAGTAATACATCTTTCAATGGTCTGAGGTAAAATGTGTTTTAGAAATATAAGAGTATTTGAGAAAATGAAATACATAAGGCATAAAGTACAAAAATGACTCTGAAACCCTTCTTGGAGTGTTAATATGAAAATATTTAAACTTCAAAATATAATTATAAATATTAGTTTGCAGTGATGTTGTCTCACTCCACGGTACTAGTGGCTCTGCATTTTTTTTAATATATTTTTCCCTCACACTTTGTCTGTGCTCCAAATTTAGTTTACCTCCTGTCATTTTTGAGCTATCTTTGCTTTCAGGGTGTTTTTTTTTCTTTTTTGTCACTTAAAGAAAGCCTGCTGGCCACATGGGCTACTACTCTGATCTCATTCCTTTAATATTAATGATAGCCTTAATAGCCAGTTGCATTTCTTGATGTGATCTTTAGGAGTCCAGGTGTTCCCTCTGGGGTCAGTCAGGTCTATAAAACTAAGCAAATACATGCACACCCCCTAATCCCATCTATTATAACCTCAAAATAATATGGCAGATGGCTTTGGCTCTCAAGTGCAGGGGAGAACTTTGAAGAGCGCGTGAGATCCGTAGTGCAGGTCTGGAGCACCAACGTACCGGCTGCTCCTGAGCCTCGATGACCTTGGAGCTTGTCAGAGTTCAGGAAACCAAGTGTTTCTGAAGGGCAGAATCTTGGGTAGCACCTCTGCTTATTTTCAAAAAGAGCTGTGCACTTGATACCCTTTGAGGACCTGGATCTGAGCCCTGCCCAGGTCAGGCTTTTAAAGTAGCGTAAGGTTTCCTGATGAGAGGCAGGATCTCTGTCAAGCAGTACCTAGGGCAGCACTAACAAAGGCAAACACATCCGTACTGTGAAGCTAGTGCTCCAAGAGGAACAAACGTATCCCTGCCGTAATTCTCCTGAAATCACCTAGAGGCAACTTTGACAGGGAAAGCTTTTGCTTTTAATGCATATATTTCTGCAGCATTTAGTAATGTTAACAAGTTTTCTTTTATCAAATTGATGGGGTTTTCATGAAGACATGTACATCTACTAATATAAGCAGGCTTATCGTTCAATTTTCTGTTGAACATTCCTTGTGTTAGTTTTCTTTTTAAAGTTTCCTGCTTTATCATTCAGGAGGTTTGCTGTGTATTCCTGTACATATTTGGTTTGTTGCCCAGAAATGTATTATTTTAACAGGGCTAGTTCATTAAAAGTTATTACCTTACAGGGGTTCTACCACGCATACACAATTATACGGATGCCCTTCTACAATGAACACAGAGGCAGCGTAGCCATTAAAAATTTTGCTTTTTAACATTTATTGTCTCTGCCATTTCTAGTCGCAATGATTTGACTAATTCTGGATCCCTGCTTCCTAACTTTGATTTTTTTTTTTGGTAAAATATGAAAGTGTTAAACTGTCCAAATGTAGTTTTCATCTTTTTTCTTCAATCATATTTGTGCTTCTGGAGCTTCTGATAGGACAGGCCTGTCGAGTCACACTGCCTTGGTGCTGCCCCAGCAGGAGAGGTGTCGCTGCTCATGTGCACGAGGGATCGGCAGCTGGCAAAGCTGCCCCACCAGATCCAGGCAGTTCAGGGGGCAGTTCAGTGACCTGCACAAGGATCCGCTATGATGCTCTCTCAAAATCCATTTCGATTACAGTATTTTTCAGTAATTCCATATTGCTTTCTGGAGAAAGCTTTTGAGACTGACCCCTGCAGATATACATTATAGCTCATGGCTCTTTTAGAAGTCATTTAAAAAAAAAAAAAAAAAAGCAAGAATCTAGGTGAATTTAAAAAAAAAAATCCATGGAAATATCTATTTTTATGAAGCTGCATCAGGCAGCCACATGAGGTTAAAAAAGCAACCAACCAACCAAACAAAAAAGACTATGCAAACTTTGCTGAGATCTGGCATTAGTAGCCTGTAAGTATTTGTGTGGGCATTGTAGTAGTGCAGCTGCTCAGAAACCAAAACTTTCATGCTGACCTGAAAAGTGTGTTATATGTAGTGTGACTTAAAAATTACAAAAATGTCTTCTGTGCTGTGATACCTGATTTGCTCCCTGCAGCTAAGATAGAATGAGAAAACTCATATATTATGCTTGAAGGAGACAAGGCATTTAAACATTTCGCTGCTTATTTCTCATCTATGCCCACCTGCAGTTCTGGAGGATAGGTTTGAGACCACTTAAACTGATTTATACCAGGTGACTCTATGCTTTTCCAGCCCTTTGTTGACTGGGTTTCATATCTTTTGTCATCATGGTACCACCTAAGTTGGCAAATGTGTTTTTGAGTCAGTGCTGGTGGAGCATTCCCGGTCTGCAATTAGAAGTTGTGACTCCTGAGCTGCTAAGCAACCTGGAGATGAATAAAAATAATACAAAAAAAATGATCTGCTCAACGAAACTTAACATTACTGACTTATATTTTAAATTGTTGTATACTGTAAGTTTTAATCAATGGAAAACAGACCATGAGCATAGGCAGCATTTTGGAGATATGAAGCAGGGGGCAGAGTGGGGATAAAAATCCAAACTCATGTCACTTATACAACATGGAATTACTCTAAGCATTTTAGATACTCTCACATAGCTAATTCATGCTTGTGTATAGTATTTACTCATTGACATTAAATTTTCTACTGTAATGTGATTATACAGCGATAGGTATTTGGGGCATGAAAACATGCATGAAATGGTAGAGCAAAGGAACTCTGTTACTCTGAACTCATACAAAATATTCAGAGTAGGATGCAGTCATGCATTGACCCTTCTTAAACCAGAAAACTAATAAAGCTTTTCATATTTAAAAAATAAAAGTTTTAAAAGGAGAAAAAAATAAAAAAGAAAGATGCTTTTCCCAGGGTGGGAGAAGCTGTGTTTATTCTGCATCAGGCTACAAGTCCTGCAGGTGCTCGGGGTGCACTACGCTAGAATTAAGGTGCTTGATCAATAGCAGAAAACTATATTCTCTTTTGTCTTGGGAGAAAAAAAAAATGGTGTGTTTTATAGTTGTTACCCTTTGCATGAGACTCAAGTGGCCTCATTCTGATGGCTGCCTAGCAAAAAATGAGAACTTGAGACACAGCTCAAAGTGCAGGGTATGTGATACTTTGACTGGCATTTTCTCTCTCTCTCTCTGTCCAAAAAAAAAAACCAAAATACAAATTGTGCTGTTGCATGATATTGTATAGCCATCCTGAAAGCCTAAGTGCAACATCTGTTTACAAAGTCACTGCACTACTATCATAGGAGATGCTTTTCTGTAAGTGGTTGTATATGTTTCAGGAAAGCAACTACGCACAAATCCAGTACTTAAAACGTGTCTTTTTCTTCGCAAACAATGCTGTATTGAATGGAATTGCACTGTATAGGGTTTACTTCCTCCAGCCTTGGCTTCAATGGCCTGCTATCAAAAATGAATCCCTGTCAACTTCAATGAGACTCACTCCTCATAGTGTTGGCCCATTGACTTCAATGAAACAGTATTGAAAATTATTTTCCATTCATTTCAATAGAGACTCTTTTTTAATAGCATTAGACCATTGATTCCACTATCATACTGTCAAGACTAAATATTCAAACAATTCATAAAGACAAAAAACAAACCTCAACATACTTTGATGGAAAAATGTTGCTTGGGGTAGTTGCTTGTTGACTCCAGACCAACAGTGCTGGATATTAGCTCCCAAAAAAATAGAAGTATCTTGGCGAATTCTTGTTAGTACTCTTTTTAAAACACTTTTTGGTAAAACATAGATATTTCTTTTTCTTGAAAAGAGAGCAGCATTCTTCTTTACAACCTACTAAGAAGACCTGTCTCTTTCCTTATGAAAAACCTGACATGACATTTTCAGAATGCTTATTTAGGGGGTGATGTTTTTTGTGACACTTAGTTTTATTTTTCTTGAGAACCATCTAATTCTTCCAAGAAATTAAACTGACAGCACAGAGAGAATTGGGGGAACAAGCATGCTTGCTTTCTCCTTTGCAATAGACTACAACTCAATTATTACTCCAATTCATTATTGAATAAGGGGTGTTGCAATTCTAACCACTATTCTGTAGCATAATACTGCTCTTGTTCTTGGTTTCTCAGAGGGAAAGTGTAATCTCACCTTTTCCCTCCTTCTTCCATCCAGCTCTCAGGCTGGGTATCTCTTTGAGACATGTACATGTTCTCGGTTATTTGTGTATTACAGCTGGCTTTGTTTGAGTTCCTTCAGAGTCGGTCATTCATTTGGGTTTTTGTTGTAACCGCTGATTTAGCTTGAAATCTATCCTTCTACATGCAAGACAACTTTGCCATTTTCCTTCAGAAGCCAGACAATTTATAGATGAGCTCAGACCAAATAAATCAGAGCAGATGTATTTATAGGTCTAATATACCATATATATTAATATATATTTTAATCACAATCACACTGTCATCCTGCAGAAATAATTAGCTTTGAGCATGGCATTTACATCTGCTATTTGAGCAGATCTTGTTTCCGATATCCAGGCGAGGACACTTCAGAACTGCTGGTGTTGAGACTCGGTCGCTTGCATGGCACTTGTGCTGTTAGTGATGAGGGCAGCCTTCCTTTCCCTGCACTAATTCACCTGAATGACTATGTGACCGTAATTATCCCTAGCCTGCACAATTTCTCCACAAGAGAACGTTTACTGTAATTCTGAATAAAGAAATATAGATTCGCGCTCACATTACCTCTAGTATTAACTGCTGAAAAGGCCTTGGCTCGTCTGCTTCACAGCTCGCTCTCCCCCAGCATAAAACCCCAGGATATCCTCAGTTTCACTTTGCAAACAGAGAATATTATATCAAAAGAGGTCTTCATCACGGATTTACTCTAGTTCTGAATATTCACTTATGAACAGCAGTGGTTTGTCTTTCAAGGATGCTGAACCCTGCACGATTCTAAATGAAGTTAACGGGAGGCACAGGAGTCTAATTCTGGTTTCTGTAGATTTTAAAGTGAACACTCAAATCCTGCCCCCCATTTGAAAGATTAGCAATAATTTCATCTCTTTCCAGCATCATAACTGAACCTAATAATGAATCAGGAGGCATCCATTTCCAGATTGTGTTAAGCTCTATATTTTAGATTATGGAATGGCACGTGGGCGTGATAAAATGTGTGATATCAAAATGCAGTCCAAACCTGAAGACGTGTCACTCACTAGTCATAAGGGTACATTCAGGTTAGCAATTTGTACATGCATGTGGTAGGTGTTTACTTTTTTTTTTTCAATGTTTTTTTTTTCAGGAAAACTCTATTAAGGATTTTTTTGTAAAGACTTTTCTAATAGTGAAGATAGCAAAATTTATAATCTGTAGATCAGGTGGTCTGACTCCAACCATGTGTGTTCTACTAGCCAAACAGCACTTTATGAAACAATATACACATGTATTAGAAATATTGGGACTTAAAAGTAAAAGGAAGACAGAATGACTTGCAATGCTAACTATCATCTCTTATAACAACAGGTTTGAAGAGCTTACAGTTGTTCAGCAGTCAAATTATTTTTGATAATTCCCACTCATGGCATCTCTCTCACCTAAAAAGCAAAAAAGCAAAAGCTAATGCAAAAGGGAAAAAAAAGGTAATGATAAGAACATGTAATAATTATGTTCTCAAAGTTAAGAACAATTTTCTTCAAACTGAATTATTTCTGTATCTTCAGATATGCAAACTTTCAAGTATATGTTATTAATGTATACCATGAGAAGTGTAAGATGTGCAGTGAGTTCAAGAAAAATCTTAACCTTGTTTTTCCTACTTTGAGTGTTTGATATATCAACTTTAGTCATTTTATTAATTCAAGATTTTTTTTGCATATAATGTCATCTTTATTATGCAGATCTTCACCCTTTGTACTTCTTCATAAGCTGACAACAGCTGAATGAAACTCATTAGAATCAAAAAGTTCTGCTTCAAAAAGAGTAATACATAATAGTATTATCCAGATAAATCTAGTCACTATATTTGGCTAGCATACACTGAAGGACTGGACACAAAGAAAATCCCTGATAGTGACTGACTGTACAGAAGTATAATGGAATATTAGCAACATTTTTTAAGACAAGATTTTAACTTTTTAAAAAATGCATTTGGTGACTGTATTTGAATAATGGAAGAATTCTTGCTATCTGCTAGGCTTATTGTCCAAAAAGCTTAAATAAGTTTACCTGTATGTATATTTATCTGTGTAAGCTTAATTATTTAGGGAACAAATGTTGGTTTAGTTCAGTTAAATTGACAGTTTTATTTTTTGGTGATGAAGCGTCTCACGATAGCACACACTTTGTAACAAACATTTCTTCCAGAAAATTGTTGCAGAAACTGTAAAGTTGCAACTAAAAATAAACACTGCCATTGTGCAGATGTTGCTGTTATTATAACATCTATTTGTATGAACTCTCTGATATTTCTTCTTGTTCCAACCTGAAAAGGCCAAATCTATATTAAATGAAATATAGCTGAAAGCCTGTAGGAGGTTGTCTCCCAGATAAAGGACCTATGTCAAAAGAAATGAAAGTTGGACTGTAGGAGTTCCCTTGCTTTTTCTTTTGCATTAGATCACTGGTATGGAGGGTAGGGGGAAATATAAGTACAGTAAAATGGTTTTATATATATATATATATAATCCTATACATCTGTATATTGCATAACATGCCTAACCATTATAAAAAGGCATTGAAATTTACAATACATCAAACTTCTTAACCAAGAAAATAATGGCTAAATTGTGTATTTAATGGTATTAATGTAATTTGATGACCAGACAACTGCATGCCTGATTTCCAAAGTGTTCAGAAGTTTACTCACTTAATACTCTGCCCATTCCTAATAGTGTGAGCCTCAAAAGTCATAGAGACATCTTCTAGGTTGTTCATTCATCTATATAAAAATGGAAGTATATAATCCATCTTGCAATAAAGAGAAAAATTATAGGTAGCTTTTTTGGGTAATTTCCAGTGAATACAGTAAAGTCATCAACTTTATTTAGGCAGAAATTACAGTCCAGACCGCTTTCTGACAATGAAAATACACTTTTAAAGGATGACAAGACTTACGACCAAAGAACAAAAAGGAATCGACTCTTAGAGATGGAGTTCACTGTGTTCTGAATTTGGTGCAATTTATGACCAGACTCTGTGCTACCCTACCTAAGGAAAATAAAGGTCTAGCACTAGAATAAAAAATCTCAGATCATTTTCCTCTCTTGTCAAAATGAAAGCCTCAAGAAAGAAAAATCTGGAGTGAAAATTAAGGCTACTTGGCTGGGTGCTGCCTGTCACATATATTCAGTTCTTCTAACTGGTTACTATAGTATGGTAGCAGTGACAGAAACAGAAGTGATATAGAAGTAGGCCTAACTTGGAAGTAGGTCTAACTTGGAAGTGAGTAAAGGTATGTTTTAGAGGTTCTTGATAGCCCATTTATAAATATTTCAGAAAAGTTAGTTTGTTATTGAATAACGGAGAAGCTGCATGAAAGTGAGAAGATAAGATCTGAAAAATGTTTAAACTTTGAAGACCTCTTATAAATAAGCTTAGTACTTGAATTGCTTTATTAATCAAAAAAAAAAAAAAAAAGAGAGTGGAGTGGATTTGGACACTCATGGCTTCTCAGAGTGAGAATCAAAACTGAGAAATAATAAATAACTGTAAATAAGATAGTAATCTGTTAGATACTCCTGTACCATTGGCAAGGATCCGTCCTTTGAAAGGCTACCCTGCATTCAAGTCCTTGACACATACATTTCCTAGGGAGAAAGATTTGATCTTTTTTTGAAATAACACTGGGACCAAGGATCAAAGTATTTATTCCTGACTCCTGTGCAGGCATGCAGTTTCAGCAGCTGCAGCTCTCCCTGGCTGCCCACCTGGGACGGTGCCACGGCGGAGCACCATGCGCTCCTGTCTCCGGTGAGAGGCACGGTAACGCCGCTAGCGGCGAGCAAAGCGCCCGCGGAGCGGCACGGCCGCGGGCACCGGCCCCACGGCGGCCACCCCTGCAGCTCCGAGGTGCCAGCTCTGCCCCTCACCGCTCTGGGGGCTCAGCAGCGTCTGCAGCGTGCGGCGCGGGGAGCAAAGGCTGGAACAGGCGGCCCGGCCACTTCTGCTGTCTCATGTCCACTGCTGCATGACTCAGCAGGTGCACCAAAACAAGGCAGGGGCTACGCTGGACCATGCTAGGCTTGTCTCAAAGAGACTTCTTTATAGTTTGCATGTGTAATTAACTCTGATTCATTCATTAAAAAAGACTTAAGAGAAAGGGAGAATGCTTGGTTTCTGTTTCTTCTGCGTTGGAAGGGAGGCACTAGTCAGCAAGGGAAAGGATAAGAATCCTCCTCTGCACGCACGGTAAAATATTAGGCTGCCAATTGATACCATCTTTCCAGGAGACACCAACAACTGCTTCTGCAAATTATTTTGTTTTGGGAGCACTGACACAGGCTGAAAATAAAGATGAATAAATAAAAAAAAGGAAGGTATCCTGATGAGTCCTTTAAAAGTTGCACTGAACCTATGGGCAAGCAGGAACAAGGGAGATTACCAGCCCCCAACTCTGAATGTGGTAAGGGCATAGTGTGAGATATGAAAGATATTTAGAAATCCTTGAGATAAAAAAAAAAAAAGTCTATGTGATTTGATTTTTTTTTCCATTTTCTTGAATTAAGCTTCTTATCATTCTTATCAGACTGTGAGGTATGAAACAGTGTTTTCAGTGTGTGGATTTTTTTTTTCTTTTTTGGTGGAGGCAGAAGCAGCACGATTTAGGTGTGGTCTCCATGACTCCAATCTGATGACAACAAAAAGCAGATTATCTTACTTTGGACATGCAACACTGATTTTAAGGAGGTGGGAAATGGATACTGAGGTGTTAAAAACTGCCTGGATTAATATCAGAGAACGTGTGTAGTTACGTGATCACTGCAGGAGCAGGCAGAGTCAGGGGAAACTACGTGGTTGTCCTCTGATCTTCCCCTGGAGCAGCTGGACAATTTGTGAGAGATCAGTGTTTCAGGAATCCTCTGGTACTAACCAGTAATTAAAATTTCTAGCCAGAGCAAAGGCTACAACAGAGGAAAAAATGACTATAATGCAGCTGCCCTAGCCTGGGAAAATCAGCTGTCCTAGGCCAGGGCAGCTCCTTCACTTCAGGGAATTAGGATACGGAGAAGACTGAGGTTCCTTCCTGAAGTAGCTCCATAGGTTAGCGTGGTACCCAGGTACCTTTGGGCTTGTTGGCAACATCTCATCCTTCCCATGTTGTGTCCACGCTCTTGGCTGCCAGTGCCAAGGAGCAAGATGTTAGGAGGAGCCTCGAACCGTGGCAGTGGTTTCCAGTGGCAGTGCGGTGTGCTAATCGCCGAGCCATCGGGAGAGCCCTGTAGCGCCTTCTTCTAATAGTTTTTCTAGTTCTTCCTCTGATGTCCTTATACATCTTTTATGATTTCGATAGTGATGCTACTTTCCCCAGGCACTCTCCTTCTATCTTGCTCAGTGCTTGCTTTGCCTTTGAATATATAGAGGGAGGGAGCTACCTTAATCTTGCCCTTCATTCCCAGGGCAACCTTTCAAAAAAAACCCCAAACTTTTCCCTGCTCGTCCAGCCCTGAGTACATGTCAAGGATTTCTAAAGATGGAAAACATTTGAGTACTTCATATTTAAGTTTTGATGGTCTTTTTTTCTGACCTCGTGTTCTATTTAGAGGTACTCTGTTTTGCTCTCTACATAGATGAACAGACAGTTCTTTTTTGATTTAAAATTAAACTCCAAATATTTTCTTTATACTGCACTCAATGGTTTTACAAAGGAATGAAAACAAAATGCAACACATGACATCACTTGAAGCAGAAATTTGTTATCTTCTATAATTCTGGAAAGAAACTGTGTTCTTTAATTGCAGCCCTTCTCTAATGTGCACTGCTGATAAACAGTGAAAAGAAATTCTTTCCTAACTATATATTTCCTCTCACATTATACATATATCCTTTGGGAATCACTTTGGCAATATAACTTGAGATATGAGGTAGCTGATATATGTGAAGTATTAATATGAAAAATATTTTCATTGCATGTATGTTATAAAGCTCTTGTAATACAGGTCAGTTAAATAATTTCCCTATCCTTGTTCTGACCACATTTGTTTTTTCCCTGCATGGTTCATCTTCTTTTCTTCTCCTCTCTTATTTTCGCTTCCCTTCTCATCTTCCATTCACTATCATCACAGGGCTCCTTCAGAGGAGCTCCTTTTGCTTCACACTAACAGCACATATTGTAGCAGCAACTCAAGCAACAGCAGACACTTGTAAAGATGGGGAGTTGTAAAATAATAAATCGAATATTTAATACTTAGAAGATGTGGACTTTATCTACACTTAATGGGTGGGGAGGCTGATTACTCATTCATAGCTACGCCACTTGTGAATGATGAGGTCACCCCTATCTGAGGAAGATAAATGCCATATCCTGTTATGACATATTCCTTTTATATAAAATTAGTTCAATTTTCTCACTAGTGAGGAATCAGTAAAACTAAAAAAAAAATCACTTCAAGATAAAGGCATTTTTCTACTGTAATTCATTATATATCCTATTTTCATTTTATTTTATTTCTGTTCTGTTTTGTTCTATCTTATCCTGTTCTACGTATAGTATTTTACCCTCTACCTAAATGATATCTGACTAAAGTGAAGCAAAAATTAGATGATACAATGAAGCTTTGTAGCTTTCTCTCTCCTACCTGTCACAAGCTCCTTCCAACAGCAGATAATGAAAATTCAAAGTCAAACCATTTAACTTTAAGTAAATGGAAATGAATTTCCAGAGAAGAGATATTTTTTTCACCTGTGAAAGAAAGGAACAGTAGTACACTGACAACGAGAATAAAGATATATATAATTGTGATAGATAGATATATGTAAAGCATAAATATTAAATGTTATTATATTACACTGTCAGGTGTTTTTAATTTTTATCTTTACTTTGCCTTAAGAGAGGAGGATCTACAGCACATTGTAAGAAACAGCAGCACTGTACCAGCACATTTCTTAGCTCAATCAATACTAAAGCAACTTACAGAATATCTTACAATAGTATGCAGTATTTAGACAAAAAGTATGTCACTCAGACACCAGGATCTGTCACTAATCTGACCAAAATAAGAAATAAACTGAAATAAAAATACAGGGCTTGCTCTTCTTATTGGAACTAGCATAGTGCTGTGAATTCACTGGTGAAAAAGCAAGGAGAATTGGGCCCACGTTATTTAATATGGCACAGAGTATTAGCTTGATGATGGATATTTTTGTTGATGGACAAAAGAAGATACAAGTCTCAGAAACTCTTACTGTGTTTTACTATTGTTTGATTAATTTGGGAGAAAAGACGTGAACAATCAAAAGGGGCTATTCTTCAGTTATAACATCATTTATTTGGTATCTTTTAAGGGTTATGAAAAAGAAAATGCTTCTGTATTCTGCAGACATTCACAAACCTACCTTTGAATCCTGCTAGTCTTACAGCATACAAAACTATCTGTCAATAGTCCCACTGCCTCACTGAGGCTACCCGTGTGAGCAAAGCTACAGGGACTGGCTTTTTGGTCACATACAGTTAAATTAAGATAGTAAGCATTAGCCATACATGATCTTATTAAATATCAAGGGGGTCTGGTTCTGCTCATGTAGATGAAAACTGGTGAAATGCTGGAGCAAGCTGAAGTAAGCTTGGCTAAAGGCAGGCTTTCTATCCGGGCTGTCCCTTTGAAACATGGAAATCTGGTTAGAGTTGCCACTGCAGAGTAGAGAGTGACAATCAATGGATGGGGACTTCTAAATGATTACATCCACTCTACTGCCTGGCCATACATTGACAGACAAAACTACTCTAATGGACTGATCATTTGGAAAATGGCTACTGCCCACATTTAAATTCCTTTCAGTGTTATTCCATAGCCAATTAGAGTGGTATCCCAGCCTATATTCATGCCAGTCTTGTACTATATTGTAAGAAAAAGGAAAGGAGCAGCTCAGAAGTCTTTAATTATTCCTCCAGCCATTTATTGACCTGCTCTCTAAAGGCCATATACGGGCCTTCATCTGCATGCAAAATTCCTATTGACATCACTGGGAGGGCCACAGGCAGATGGAGGGTACTTTGTAAACCTTACATGTTAAATATGTTGTAAGGGAAAAGCGCAGAATTTGCAGTCCTTAAAAATAAATAAATAAAAAGGAGCAATTTTATCTAATGCGGTCTTTAAACATGGAGTTTGAATAACATTTTTCCTAGCAATAACATCCCCCCACTTCTCCGCAAGCTATCTAACCTACACGTTTCTGTAAAGTCTTCATATTTAACACTCAAACAATTGATGTCCCTATAGTATAAACAGGATAGATAATGAATATAAGTGGGATAGAAAATTAATCCTACTTGCGAGGAAAGAGAGTCATAATTCACTTAGGCTTCTCAGCTCTTACGTTATGAGGTCTTCAGCAAACTCATGGGATCCATTCCACATCCCACAGATGCTCATTATGAATTCTTTTTATGTGCAACATGTGGGGACTAACCAGTTTCATATCTCCTGGTATTAGCTGCAATCCAAAGCATTTTGTATTAAAACAGAATGCAAACACAGATGCTATTTAATACAAAGGATTTGAATGCATTCTCTGTTTTAACATAAAGTTGGTGTGTCTTAATTTGGCTCGGCACCGAGATGGGAAGAAAAGTCAAGATAAGAGGACATTGTGAGCCTGCGAGCCGAGCCCTGCTCGCAGGAGGCACACATTGCATGGGAAAAGGAGGGCCGGGACCAGGTGACAGCTCTGACTTATGGCAGCAAAGGTTACGATGCCTTTGGGGTGATGGGACAGACTGGGACATCTGCTCGCTCGGCGAGGCGGCCGCAGCCCGGGGGGGCGCGCGGCGCGCGCGGCAGCGCAGCCTGCGCGCTGTCCCACGCGGCTGCCGCCCGCGCTGCTGCCGCGCTGCAAGGTGCACTCGGGGGGCACCCTGCGCTGCCAAGGCTCCTTTCCCCCGCGCGCTGAACTCCGCGGTTCAAGCTCCAGCATCCGCGCGGAGCCGCGGGTCGCGCAGCCCCCGCGGAGCAGGGTCGGGGCCGCCCTCGCGCGGGGAGCGGCGGCGGGACCGCTCCG
>JAVCKT010006914.1:4207-26123 GCA_032273925.1 Rhynchotus rufescens
GAGCTCCTGCGCTACTCGGAGAGGTGCGGCGGGGTCGGGGCCGGCCTGGGCCTGCGCCGGGGCTGGGGCGGCCACCCCGCCAGCTCCTAACTGACGGCTCTTCCCCTTGCAGCCTTCAGGGCGTGCCCGTGGCCTACGACAACATCAAAGTCGTGGGCGAGCTCGGGGACATTTACGATGACCAAGGGTTCATTCATCTCAACGTCGAGGCGGACTTCATCATCTTCAGCCCAAAGAAAGGGAAGAAACTGGTGGTATGTAGAAAGGTTACTGCCTCATAGGGTCTTTTTGCCTAAAGTAATGAAAACTCAGCTTACCACAGTCACGAGGAGCATGGAAATTTAGGTGCTATTGTAGTAGACACTTTCATAGTCTATATTTCATGTCCCTCAACTTATTAAATGCCACTGTTTCTTTCTAAGGAGCAGATAATTCCTAAACACTGTGCTTTATTCTAATGTAATAGTAACAGGGATGTGTTGTGCTTTCAAGCTTCCTCAAGTACAAGAGCAGCACACTTTAGTAAGCCTGCATGTCAGCAAAGAAGTAGTGCATGACTCATGGGAGAACTTTAAGCTTGTTAACACCCTTATGCCAGTACTTAAGGGAACAGTAAATTGAGAGTTGAGTTGTTTTTTGTGCTGTATTTCAAAAAGTGTGACTTGTACTTCTCTGTGAATCTAATTAAGATGTGATTGTGTTCTTTTCATGGGAAGAAAATGGAAAAGCCTTCTGTGTAGTTCATCCCTGGGGAAAGTGGAGATAGATAATGTTAAATACGCAAATGACACCAACAGAAAAAGAGTGCTCAAAGGCTTCCTGTTATTTTTACTGCAAATATGATAGTACTCTTAGATGTTTAAATCAGGCTTAAAATTACCTTAAAATAACACTGGGCACTGTAATGTAGGAAGGATTTTTATCTTTAAAGAAAGTTACTATTGCTAAATCTGTGGCTATTTTGTTTTGCATCATTTTGAAGACAGCTCAGTCACGTTCTGAAGACAGTTTCAGTCTTTAATTTGAGTAAAACTGTGTGAAAATAGTTTTAGAGTGACTTTAGGAGTAGCTAAGGAATACTTCTGGTTTTCGTGTAGAAAAGTTAATGTGTGAAGTAAGCTTATTTAGCAAATAACCAGCATGAAGTGTTGTTCAAACGTGTCCATATGTAGTTGTACGCTGTGTATCTCTCTTAAAAAGATGATTGTTAATGTATCTTCATATAATTCTTTTCTTTTTTTTTAAGGGTGTAATTAATAAAATAGCTCCTAGTCATATTGGCTGTCTGATACATGGATGCTTCAATGCTTCTATCCCTAAACCTGAACAAATGTCAGTTGTACAGTGGCAAGAGTTGGGGTTAAAAATAGGGGATGAATTGAAGTTTCAAGTATTACACTTAGATTCTGATGCAGCTGGAGTGTTCTTCATTCGTGGAGGACTGACTAAAAACAGGTATTGTGATGTTCAAGGGGCATTTTTCTTAACTGCTTGATTTGATTTGTAACAAACTAAATGCTTCAAATTCTTTAGTCTTTAAACTTCCTTGTTTTCACACAACACAGGCTATATATAAGCATGGACTTATCTTAAAGTAAACATCTTGTGTTGAGGACTTGCACAGAAATTTTCTCTTAAAAATAGATTTTTTTTTAATGCTCACATCGTAAGTGTGCCAAGCTGTGGATTATTGATTGCAAAATAGCTATGTGTTTGGACAAAGAAAAAATCGTTGCTTTCTAGCATAGCTTTGGTTTGCCTAAACTAAAGCTAAGCTTTTCAGGTAATGTTCTCTTTTCTGAATATGTGTTTGTGCTTCTGGAAAAAAACAACTAGTGAAAAAAACACATCACTTTTCACTTGCAACATGTGGTTGTAGAGAAAGACTAGCTATTCAGAGCCGTTTCCTAGAAAAATCTTAGAAGCAACATCTTTGAGAGAAACAATTTTTAAGGTCATTTGGTGAGTAGTTGTTTCTACCAGTATGCTTATATTTGTTTGTAAAATGCAATATAAAGATTGCTAAAGCAATAATAATGCTTTTGGAGATCAATTGGCTTTTTTTTTGGATCTGCAAATATTCTCTGTTTTAGTGAATTCAGTATGAAACTTACTGTTTTTATCTCCTCTACTTCAAGGAGAATCCCCTTCTGTACAGTTCTAACTTATTTCTTTCCTCACTTGTCTCTGTCATGTTTGATTTTTAGAGGTCACTATCTGCAATTTGGCGAAAAACTTAAAAAAAACTCTACTGCACAATGTGGAAGTATGCAGAACTATATAGTCTGAG
Source organism: Rhynchotus rufescens (assembly GCA_032273925.1). Classification (NCBI taxonomy): domain Eukaryota; kingdom Metazoa; phylum Chordata; class Aves; order Tinamiformes; family Tinamidae; genus Rhynchotus; species Rhynchotus rufescens. Next base: position 6,498 of record JAVCKT010006914.1, read on the forward strand.
GTATAGTAGTGGATAGATAATACAGTAGTGGAAAAAAGGAGTATCAGAATGGTATTGCAATAAGAAAGAGGTAATGTAAATTAGTCTGGCATTGTTTGATAACTAGAATATCATACTCCATTCATTGTAGCAGATCTTTTTTGTGTCTAGTGAAAAGACAGCTTGACATTTCACCATGCAAAGTGTCCTTAGATTTTGGCTTATTTTCTATTTTTCCCTACAGTTTGAAGGCCAAAAGATCTGAGACGGTCACTGATGATGGTGCAAATGGAGATGGAATTCAAAATGGAGATGAAATTCAAAAGCCTGAATACAACAAAGCAATACAAGAAAATGGTTTGATCGACTCCGGGGGAGAAATTGTTTCAGAATTGCCTCTAGATAATACAGATAATACTGTGAGGGAAAATGCAGAAGAACAAACAGTTGATGCTGTAAATGGAATATCTGAAGATAAAAGCAAGAAGAAGAAAAAGAAAAAGCATAAACAAGAACAGGAACATGTATTGCCTACCAGTGACTCTAGTGGTTACCAAAGTGACCATAAAAAGTCAAAAAAAAAGAAAAGGAAGCATTGTGATGAAGCTGAAGAAACTGAATTACCCCAACTGTCACAAGAACCCAAAGCTAAGAAGAAAAGGGACTAAAGTCTGAAGTGCCTTTCTTGAATAAGTTTTCAGACATTTTTGGTAAACTTCAAATAAAATCATATTTTCAAAATGTGTATGTGGATTTCCTTACTAAACAAACTGCTGTGCTGGCTTAGCGTGTGTGTGTGTGTATATACACACCAAGAAGTGTAAGGGCAGAAGCTTTTAAAGATGTGACAGAATTTTTTTCTACTCTAATCTTATCTTTGCTGTTCACTGCTTTATAAGATGGGTAAACTAATCTGTCTGTCTGTCTGTTAGAGGTCCAGGAAACACCTGAATTCTCATCTGTAGATCCTTAGTCCTTAGGATTGTGTCATTGCTATTGCAACTAATGTCCCGAAAAGGTAAACTTATTTTAAGTAACTTTTTTTATCAAGTTTTTATTATGATTTTAGAAATTGGCTGCAAATAGCTGTAGAAGACGCTATATCACTTAAAGATTAAGCAAACTATGCATGTCTCGAAAGCTTTATTTCGAAACATTTATTTGGTACTACTTTAGGTGGGAAACTGGTTGAAAAACTTGCTTAAAAAAAAGTAAAAAGTAAAAAAAGAGATGAGAAGATTGGTGTAATCCAGAAGTTGGAGAGCTGTGTTGTGATGGGGTCAGGGCAAATTCTGTAATTTCTGCAATGAAGAATTACCTACTGTAAGAAGATCCCACTAGCTGTTCCAAAGGTTTATAAATGGCGTATTTGTAGAAACTTGGAAGTCATCTGTCTGTTTTCTGGGTGGTCTCGGACAACAGCTCTTGCAGTAGTGATTGTGCTGGTTCAGCTCCCTTTGCTGAACATGTTCTGGATTTAAAATCCTTTTATGAGTTATTTTCTGTTATACTAAAGAAATTAAAGTTACTACCAACTTACCTACTGAAAGTTGAGTTTCTGTCTTGTAGGCTTCATGGTGCATATACCATACCATATAGCATAAATATACCAATATACCATAATACCATAAAGAACTATATTAAGAGGGTTTTGTTTCCTTGTTTTTCTCCCTTTGAACCTTTAAAGTCAGTCTAAATATATGTGTAAGGACAGCAATAGCTTCAGAGCATTATTCTGTTGTTTTAAAAAGTCTTACATTTCAGCATACTTACTGAAACAAGTGCAGGATAATCTTGAGATGAACATGATTGTCCATTTTGCTATGTTGCTTTACTATGTGGAGTTACAGCAATACTTAGACTAGAAGCGTCATCGTTATCTCCTGGGACTGTGCCATCTTCCCTTCCCTCCCTCCCCCCACAAAAGGGTACTTTTTTTACTAAATGTATCTGTTCTATTTATATGTCTCATTTAGCAAAGAGGGCTAGAATATGAATTTTTTTTCTATCTTTTAAATGATCTGGAGAAAATTTATGCTGTGTTTTCCTGTTTAACATTAATGAAGTCTGCAAAGAAGTCAATATGCAGCCCTGTCTGTGGTAAATAATCTGCAGATCTTTTGTCTGTATTATAAAAATGCAGTTTCAACTTACCAGCTAAAATTAAGGATACTAAAGAAGAGACTGCTTCTTCATCATATTTTGCTTGTGCAGATGAAACATGAGGTCTCATTCAGGACTAGGATTCCATTGTATTACACAAATCAATTGAAGAGTTGTACGTTTAAGAGGCTCTGAAAAGAGCCAATCTGTAGGTCACTTAGTTAGAAGGTCATATTATGCACTGTCACCACTGGAGCTTTGGATGTCAAAAGAGGCAGATCTCTGTCAAATATTTTGGTTTGCAAATAAGATGCATTTAGAAATAATATTGTGGTTTTGTCTAAAAAGCCATAATAATTAAGCTCAACCTCACTGTGTGCTATGCATTTATACAGCACACAATTTCATTTATATAATCACAGTAAGAGGAAGGTAGACTGTGAAACTATGGTCCCAGATTTCATTGAAATTGTTGTGTGTATGTGTGTTTGCTTTATGTTTTATTAATATGAAGCAACTTGTATTCGTAGTGTCAGCATTTATGACTTCTTGATGGAGCTTATAGGCAATAGATGGCAACTTCATAAAGAGTTCTGATACACTTCTGGTGTATCTGTACATCCTATTTCAGTGTATTATGGCTAAAGAATGCAAGTGTAATGTAAATGTAAGTGTAAATTTAAATGTAAGTGTAAGAATTTCAGTGTATTTTGGCTAAAAAAAGTGCATGGAGCAGGTTGTACTGAGTCAGGATGTGCTGACAGTTTGTGTAATGTGAATTCATATGCTAAATTGAATTTAGGATAAGTAACTTACTTCAATGTGTCATTACTTAATCCAATATTTTCAATAATTCTCTCGAGAAAGAAAAGCTCCCATTTCATGTATGTAAGTTCACAATTCTTCCTAAGTTGCACTTAGGAAGACATTCTTGTAATTTGAACTCTGCTTTCCTGGCCAAATTAATAATGCTAAGGGACAACTATAAAGCTTCAGGAGCACTGGAAATGTGCATGTACTATAAATTCACAAATGCTCCTGAATCTATATCTGTACCTAGGTAGTTAGGACTTTACCAAGCACTCATTAAAATATTCATATGCTTGTAAGCTAAATTCTGCAGTTGTTTCTACTTTAGTTATTTCCACCTCACAGCAGCACATAACTGCAGAGTAAATTTGCAAAAGCACCTTCAAAAATGATCCTGAAAAGCCATTACCATCATACTCATGCTTGATTTGTTTTTATTCTGGAAGGCTGTGGCTGTACAGCATGCTAGTGACTGATGGTGACTGATAGGAAAAGCTTTTTCAAATTTATCTTATTACTTAAATGCAGCAAGTGTCTATTCTTAGGCAAAACCAATTCCTCAAGATGTTGTTTTTTTTTCTTGGAACAGTCTTAGTAATAGGGGAGTTTTTGAATAACAGAGCTCCACTTGTGAGTACAAGTCATGCAAATCTCAATTATACTTCAAAGAAAAGATGATAGAAAAATGTTGACAAATTGGATGAAATTCAAAAACAGTGAAAAATAGCCTGTTTCCTGAAGAAAGAGGGATATATTTCCCCATTTTTGGTCCAAACAGTAACTGTGGATATAAAATGGAAAAAGTAGGTTGAATAACTTTGGAATGTATTGCTGTGGTTTTAAAGAAATACTATACAATATTGTACGTGGCATATATTAGGGAAAAAACCTTACAAGTGCCACATTGTAAAGTCCTCTACAGATATAGATTTTCTTTTCTAAAAATATCACTATCTCTTTGAAATTCCTATGGAATAAATAGTCCTTCATACCTTCAGCTATACCACCATAAATTAACTAGCCATGGAAAAGCTTTCATAGGTTATGAGTCCTTACAGGGTTAGATTAAAAATTGTTCTGATATTATTATACCTCAATGCACTGCAGAAGCTCACACCTTTCACATTTCCAAGAATAAATATTTTGCTTATGCTACAATTATTTCATTAACAATAGGACAAATTTGGGAGATTTTCAGGTACTTGAAAAACCATGAAGAGACATGGTAATGGTGTCTGCCTCCTCCACTCCAAGTGGGAGCTCTTCAGCCAAGAACATTGACACGTGCGGCATGGAAAAGTAATTGCTCTGTCAAGGGAGAAATGAAACTTGTATACAGTAAAGTCTAAATAAATCAATGAGTTTGGAAGTTCTTACAAATAAACTTTAAGGAAGCCATCATGTAAAATACATTCGCCACGCTACTAGCCACAGATGCAAAGCAATAACTAGTTTGGCTGCCCTGCACTCTTTCGTGATTTACAGTCTGGTAATTTTCTTTCTTTTATTGCTATGTAAGAAAGAAGCATTTAATCTATCTGCTAACACAATTTCACTTGAGGTGAATTGCAGTTTTCCAACAGAAGGCAAGTTAGTCATGCATACAATTCATATTAGGGCTCATGGGAATTATTTTTGCATTTCACATAAAGTCTACAATTCTTATCTTCAGAAGACTTGTCTCATGGAACAAAAAATAAAACACATTCTAGAAAATACTGATGGGAGAAATACATATATTGGCTTTGAACAGAGCTCTAAAGCTAAGGTTTATGTACAAACTTCATCTGAATTCTGTGATTCTAAAATTAATCTGCATGTCGTAAAGGAACTAGTTCTTAAGTAATATGCAAGTGCGATCCATTTCTGCTCAACCTTCCAATAAAACATAGTTTTCTTCTCTAAGTAACCTTGTGCTTCAAGGCCACAAAGATAATAACATTTAAGAAATATTGCTATTTTATATAGCATCTAGTCTATAGTATTGTAGCTACCACTAACAACACAGTCTAGACAAATAATTTTGAAATATCTTGGCAAGTATTCACTTGATGGCAAAAAAAGAAAGAGGTCATGAATATCTTTTTTTTCAAAATCATGAGAAAAGGGCAGTTTAGTCTCTAGCTACAGCCAGAAAGTCATCCATTCCAGAGAATATCCCGGCCAACACGTCCACAGCAGTCTGCAACCCACACTTGTGGGTCGTGATTAGGGTCACCTGAGGTGGACTGGCTGTGTCCACATGCGTAACATTTGGTCTCTAGATGCCACATGGCACCTCTGTGACCTTAGGAAATTAATCTGTGTGTGTTCTTCAGTCCTCAGCGCTTGAAACAATAACCACAGAGCTGTAAGAGTTGGCCACAGAGATGTTTTAATAACATGACCTTGACAGTATGTGTGTTTTACGCCAAGATGAAGGTCATAAGAATATGACAGCATTCAAGAGGACACTACTACTTCTATATCACTGGAGAAGCTGGTAGAACAGAGAGAATAAGACTTGATCTACTCACTCATCTTTCATTTCAGGCACAGAAATTGGTTTACTCCAAAAGCCAGGAGGGAAGAACTAACATAGACATATATACTATCAGAATACCAGGACTAATGAGTGAATTGGGGGGGAGACAGAAAAAGAGGCTTTGGATGTCCACCAAAGATGGAACTGAAAGGTTCCTATAACCTCATGACTATACTCTAAAAAATCATTTTTTTCCACCTTTAAGAACAAATATATTTTATTACCTACAAGGAACATATTATGAATTTTCAGCACCATGTTTTTAACTATAAAAACAAGCAATATGAAATTTAAGTTCTAAAGAACAATAATCACTTTCACTTGCATTTACTCTCTTTGTAATCTGAGAAAACTATGAGAACTGTCTCCTGATAGAGCTCTGCTTCTCATGGCAAATACATGGAGTGCCTGAAACATGCTATGACGATCAAGTACCAAAATATCTTCCATATTTCCTGAACATCATATGACAGTAGAATCACTCACTGCGGTCAGTAATTATTGTTCTGGCCTCTTGATTGCTGGTCTTGTTTTTTAAATTTTGGGCTGCAGTTATGAGTTCATCCAGCTGGGGACGTCTTTGCTCCAGATCCTGTAGTATTGCCTGGTTACATACATATAAAACAAAAAAAGAGACAAAAAATACTATGTAGAGCTGTTGAGAAGACCAGAAGACCATGTATCATTTATGGACCATTTTATCTTTTGCAGTTCAATTTGAAAAAAAAAGATTATTCACTGCTTCAAATAATATGAAGAACTTGGCTTAAGCCTTCAAAATATTGTCATTAGTCTTTATATAAAAATCAAGCATAACTTGAAATAATCACCAATAAAACCCCAGAAAGCTAAAAGCAAATTAATATTTTCTCTCATTTTTCAGGCAAGAATAAGTTACTTCCCTCTACAAAATTATAAAAGGAACACTATTCTCTTATATATTCTTAGATTTTACAGTGTATAAAGATATAGTTTACATTCTTACCATATTACAAGAGACTTTTTCTAATAACTCCTGAAGTCTAACCAATAACATAATCTTCATTTCTTAATGTTTAAAGATGTTTTAATTACTTTTTATTGGTTTAAAGTCAACATAAGACTAGATAGATGAGATATAATGAAAAAGAACCCATGGAAAGTATGGCATATAAGAAGCATGCAAATAAATCTATTAGTTTAATTTATACTGAAGGCTTAGGGAAAAGCAAACAAGGAATCAATTCAATGGTTTCCCAGATAAGAATCATCCAAGCACGTATTTAAAAGGCATGGAACAAATCTAGCAACTTTATATCCCTGTCCTTCAGTTTCCAGAGAAAAAAAGATACTAATTAGTTTTTTCCTGACTTAGAAGTTGGATATATATTAAATTATTAAAAAGCGACTTCTCCTGCCCATAATTTTGAGTCAGAACAGGATGTTGTCAGACAGTTAGTAGCTACAGCATAGCTGCTAAATTAACTAACAGGAAAGGCCAGTGCAGAACATTTCTTCTCAGGGTCCTCATGTGGACAGCGGGTAGAAAACCAGCAATATGCTGATAGACTATGAATGTGAAGTGTTTTTTTGGTCTAAAAGTTATTTTCTGTTTGTTTGTTTTTTTTTTTCCTTTAAATGCTTTTATTCCAAGGAATCCTACATTAGTTTAGAAAGGTGTTATTCACTGACTGCTCCGCACCAGAAAGACCTGTAGGATGGGATCTTGAACGTGCCCATCTGACCTGGGACTAAAGAGTCACGTAGCTTCACCAAACTGAAGGTGAGCAGGGAAAGGGCTACGATGGTTTTCTGTCGAATGAGGCTCACAAGGGGCAGGAGTGCAGCACCACCTCCTCCAGTAACCACGGCACGCTCATCCAAAGCCGCCTCCCCAGGAATTCTGTTCCGTCAGGACAGGACGGCAGGTAACGCACAAGACACGCAGAGCTACAAGCCTCTGAAATTCTTGCCTTTGAACTGCTCTGTCAGAAGATCTTTCACAACCTGTTACACCTGACGTCCTAAACTTGAGCCCCAAAGTGTTTTAACTAACACAGTAATTGGGCTGCATACAGACACATGCAGTTAAATCACCAGCTTTGATGATCGGGGAGGAATAAACTTCTAAGAAGTGTCTGCTCAGTGAAAGCACCAAGTGTGTTTTCAGAAAGTCTAAAAAGAGATTTTGAAGTCTTTGGTAGCAGTATATATTCCTTTCAACCATACGTAACCATACAAGCTGACTTCATGTGTAATGAAAATGCAAATTATTATACGAAAAGAGGAATGCTTTAATGCACGCAGGTTTAAAAAACACAAAATATTAGTTTGAGAAAAAATATTAAATAGTTGGGAGTATTTGGTGAAAATCATCTCGACTTCAGAAAATGAATCAGAGGCAATACATATATTGAGATACTCATATAAAAATTTTACAAAGGCATTCAAATATTTATTGTTATAAAACTGGATCCTTAAGTAGAAAACTCTTAGCAGACTCTGTTGCAACAGCCAAGGGAAGAAAAACTCATTAGTGGTGGCACCCCGGTGGAGACGCAGCAGATGCACCAGAGCAGATGCCTCTGAGTCAGAGAGCCTGCACACTACAGCAAAACTTACGGGTTGTTTAAAATTGGATAATACCAAAATAAGACTTCTTATGAAAGGATTTTCATGAGAAGTTAAACAGAAATCTATCTAGTCCACCTCAACACACAGAAAACATAGGTACAAAGACTAACGGAATCACAGACACAAATTGGATTTTTTGTTCTATAAACATCTGTGTTCTTGTCATATAATCTGCCATTATCTATTATCATGCAAAAGTACCAGAATGCGTAAGTCCAAATATTTTAATCTATAAATTGCCATTAAATAATAAAGGTAGTTTAACACGACTAGATCAACAAGTATCTAGTTGTTAATCCAAGGTCACAGAAATACACCTTTAAACCCCACAAGAGTAACATTTTTCTTCCAGATACTTATTAATGCCAACATAATAGTCGTTGGTGACATAATCACAATGGAAAGGTGAGATTCAGTCATCAAACCTCTCTTTATCTTTTTAGAAAGTGGTGTTTAGTCACCTCCAACAATCTTTCCACATCTGTGGGCACATCAACTGCTCCAAAAAAATAATTTAAAAAAATGTAATTTTCAGGTTCCTAACTTATTTACACAAAGGAGGTTGAAATAAGGAAGAAATTGTTTAAGTCAGCAACTGAAATAACTTGTGTAAGAACTGATAAAAAAGAAAGTGGAAAAAATGAAACAAGTAAAATGTGAGGAATACTTGGTGGACTGTAGGGACTGAGCCAGCGAATTAGAACATTCCCCGGTTTCATAGCGGGGAGCCTGCTGCAAATGGGATGCTGGCCGCTCCAGCCAAGTGAGCTGCAGCTGATACAGAATAATCACATGGCCTCTAAAATCTCTACTTTTTTATATATACAGTTTTATCTTGACTTGACAGCAAAAAATATTAAATTGGAATGTCTGAAATTCCATGATGATATCCAACCTTAAACATTCAACTAATCATTTGCTGAAGCTGATTAGGGGTGCTAGGTGTTTAGCATCATAAACATCTTCCCTCACACCACAAACATGGCTTTGCTGCAAGTCAAATGTAAACAAGACCTAAAGTTAATTTCTATGACAAACTTCATGGCTGTGCCTGAGGCTACGTGTTTCTTCAGGGAGATTCTGGGCCTGTTTAATTCCTGTGTTACGTAAGTTTAAGTTGAAAAAAAAAATGTGTCTGAAAACAATGGACTCAAAATACTATAAAAATTCAAATATTGTTGGCTAAATTTTCTTTCCAGTATGTATCTCATTGGTCCTCCTAAGCAACAGTAAAGATCATGTCATTGCAGTTTTCCAAAATATTGACCTGCCACCACAGTAAACTGGAAGCTATTTTATTTTCTGCCTTAAAAAAAAAAAAAAAAAAAAAAAGAGAGAGATCGGAAATCTACCTGATCATTGAGTCAAAAAAAAAATGCATGAGCAAAAAGGAAATTTGTAACAGACTTTCTGGATTAAGAGCACACTGGAAGCACAATATTGCTGCAATCGACACATAGTTGAAGACTGAATCTTCCCACTTGGGTTTATTTTGACTCACCACCAATACTGTATAATAAAATGAGGCAAGTGCACCACAAATGACTCAGTGGGTCACAGGAGCAATTCCTAAATGGAATAATTAATATGGGAGGGGGAGCAAGACAGACACATTTTTCTTCTTATTTACTGCTACAAGCTTGCAATTCCACCAAACAGCTTTTGAGAAAATGGATTGCTTGATTTTTCAAAGACCTCAGACTCTACATCTCAAATCTAAACACACTCTGAGCAACTGATTACTTTCTTAGCAAACCTTATAGCCAGGACAACTTTTACTTAATTAAGACTGTTTCCAAGCTGGATGGTTCCCTAAATATAATGTGTTATATACATACCTAGAAAGAGAGCAAGCTTTGGAGAAGAGCTTGCTTACCATTTCAGAAAATGTAAACCTGTAACACCTACAATTCATCTTCATAATAAAATTGGCTTTGTTAAGTTATTCCACCCAAGCACAATCTGAAATTTGTTTCTTGTCAGCAAGCAGGAACAGAATATGAGAGAAAATGATAGCTTACACAATCCCTACACTTAAAGACAGAATTATGAAACAGCAAAAGTAAATAATTTGATCTCGCCCTATGTAAGAGAAATTCAGTTTCAGCTATTAAATTGTTTTGCATCTTCCCTACAAAGCACAGGGAAAATAGGAAGAACTAGAATTACTGTTTGGCAGCACTGCTAGCTGATTGGCACCTGTCAGGAAAATCAACATGTTAACAGAAGGAACATTGTGGCCTGAGTAATTTATGAAGTTTAAGTTTTCAAGAGGAAACATTTTTATATACACTTAGTGTCTGCTCAAAAATTGCCCAAGTGGCCTTCACTCACCGCTGGCTTAGGGAATAAATCAGGGATGCTGTGGAAAGTCACACGTGGCAGGTTATCAGGTGCCTCACTGAGCTCATGAAAATGAATCATGGAACTTCTAGTATCCTTTTTGTGCCAGTCACTGGCACAAATAATATCGGTGGTATGAAAAAGGTCTGGTGTGCTGACCAACTGTGCAATTTTGGTGAGTACTTGGAAGTTACGACTGCAAAACGCTGCAGCGCAACCCGCTGTGACTGCACACTAAGCAAACCGAAGAGAACTAATTAGGAGACTAATTAACTTGGATCTCTGGGCTTTGACCAACGGTGTGAGGTGATGGCTGAAGTTAGGAGAGGTCTCCCCTTCTCCCTCTCCGTGCTGCTTCCCTGCTGTCTGTAGAGAAGGGCTTGGAGAACAACCAGCACGCAGGAAAACCAGCAGCACCATCTAGGGAGCAGACAGGACTTTGGCTGAGAGCCCTCCAAGGTTCTCTTGAACCACATCAAAGCAAGATCCCTACAGAAAGAAAGGGGACTCGATACCAGGAGAAGAGAAAAAAATGGCTTAGAAATCCGAGCTTACAGGGATCCTGCATTGTCTGTCTGGAGCCGCCATCCTGCTCCAGAAGGGCATGGGGCAGGACCTTGTACTCATCCACAAACAGGATGAGAACGAAAAAACACATGCACTATAGGTCAGGAGTAAGAGCTTACTTCAGGCATAGGAGTAGTCTCCGAGAGAGGTTCAAGATCAACTCATCCGCTTAAGGATTTCTTACAGTCCTTACAGATCATGGATCTGGGTCTTCAGCTTGAGAAAGGTGGCACAAACACGCATTGCAAGGGAAAGGAGGCACAGCTGAAAGGAAGCACAGCAAGCAGGAGCTGCTCCGGCCCCAGAGCTGCCACCTGAACTTCACCCAGAGCTGAAAAGACCTTCATACTTGGACAAGAGGCCGCAGAGATTCCAGGGTACAGTGCAGCAGCAAGATGCGCTGCATCTTGGAGCAGTCTAAGATCCATCTTAGGGAGGGATCTCCAGTGAGAACATGTTAGAGGCAGATACTTAGATATAAAGTTAAATAAGCCTAATTTTGGGATACTTGGCAAGAACTAAAGCCACTCTACCCATTTTGCCCTTTTAAATCATTCCTATCATCCTTATCTGACACAAGGAGTTCCGTTTAAATATACTGACACAAGGTAAAGGAAGTAACCAAAAGAACTCAACTGAGACATAACCCTGGCCTTGCTGAACTCACCCTCTCTGGACACGCTGCTTTTCAAGAGACTAATCCATAAACAGGGACAGAAAAAATCTGTGTCTTTGATGGTGTTTAGGATGGCACGTTCTTGCTGAGCTAACCTGTAACTCGGGGCCTCCCTTTTGTGCTGGTATTTAAGAAAGGATTTATTCAGCTTACGGAAAGGATACAGGTTTTCACTTGGTTCAGGGAACCAACAATTAGACTAACAGTTTCAGCTGCTAGTATGTTAGACTAAAGTAAATATATATCACAATTATTTCAAACTGATCTTAGTAACTACTATGGTACCTTATAGTACAGTATAACGGGTGAGGGAGGACTGAAGTCAGAAGGGCCTGAATCAGGTTTTCCTTGATTACTGTAGAGCTAAAACCAGAGTCTTCAGGGACACCATGCAGTTTGGGAAGTTCAGCTCTTATCTGTGAATTAGGATCCCCAGACAAGGCATTTGTGACAGACTATCATTCCCACAATAACATGTAGTACAATGTTCCAGCTGATGGCTCCTGGCAGCTACCTCAGACACCATCGCAGGAAAAGCAGGCGGCGAGCAGAGGGGCAGCACTCAGGGGGCAGCTGCGTGTGCTGCTTGGCACTTATGGGGCCCGTGCAGTGGGGCAGTGGGGCAGTCCAGCAACGCCAGCCCCCTCCTCCTGACTTGGGTGTCTTGATGGCTCTGCCTGGAGTCCATCCAGCAGGACGGGTGCAGAGAGGATACAGGGGAGAAACTGAGAAGATGGTGGTTCACTAGGGCTTGCAAGTGAGACCAACTCAGGTAGAATAACCACTACCAGGACAAAAAAAAAAAGGAATAAAATTGAAGATGGACCTGAAACTAGCAAAGCAAAACCTAACAATGCCAATGTTTAGCTATAGGAAAATCAATTCAACAAAAATAACATGGTGACAAATTGTAGTGTTTGAGAACTCAGAACTGAAACAGGGTTATAGCTCTGGAAGCAAACATGAAGAAAAGTGAATTGTGTTTGAAATGACTCCCTTTCTCCCCATGCAATGCGTTTGTCTGATACTGCATTAGTCTGCAAAAAAATATAAGGCCTTATCTCTCTATCACCTGATTTTCCTAAGCAGCCAGACAAAACTACCGCACAACATTTTATGGCCTTTCAGGCCATCAGAATAAAAACCCTAATGGATGAGGTACAGAGCTTCCTCAGTTCCTGTATCAGTCAGCAGAAGAGGAGCCTTTCAGGGCATAGTTATCACCTGTAAAACACCAACTGCAAAAGTTATTATTTTATTTCTCCTATATAGCTTAGGTTTTCCAGAATAAAGATTCTACCCCTGGGCTTTCAAATACATATAACCAAGAAAGCTGAGGTCAGCTCTCCTGCTTCTCAAAGCTGCAGCTTTAGCCCTTTCTTTCTCACTCTTTTTTTTCTCTTCTCTTAATAGTGTGAACTCCTGACTGTGACTGAGCCAATGAAAATTGTACTTGTCAACGTGCTTCAAAAGCGAAGTCGGAGGTTCATTATCTTGTCACATATTTAAACGTAAGATGTGTTTACCTTGCACAGAACATTCCTCAATAGCGCTAAAATTATCCCACGAGCCTCCGAACAGACGCAAAGCAAGCAGGTATTTTTATTACAAGTTAAGAAAATAACAAAGATATTTTTTGTCAGGAAGGAAAGTTAACAGTTTGTCTAAAGTTACTCCCCAAATTATCCAATTTTATGGGGAAAAGATTAGCCTGAATCAATTTTATGCTCTGAAAAAACCACTATGTGCCTCCTTGTGTTTCTGCTAAAGCCTCTGGAAATCTCTAATTAGTTCCACTGGAAGTTTACTCAAGTAAGAGTGGAGAACTAACAATTAAGAAGACTAAAATACTTCAAAACAGATCCAATTGCTAGTGAAGTTTTACTTTAGTCATCTACAACACTAAATAATTTTTGCAAAAATAAGTTAATTTAAAGAAAGGGAATTTTGTTTGGTTTGTTTGGGATTTGCTTTTTTAAAAAAAAGAAAACAAAAGCTGGTAAATGATGATTTCTTACAATTAACTTACTATTTAGGGTTGTTTCTTTTTTAAAAAAAAAACCCTAACATCTGCTAAGAAACTTCGAAATAACTCTGCATTTATTTTATCCAGGATCTAATAACTTTTAAATCCCTATCTGTATTCATACCTCACTGTCACCTAAAAGATGAGAGCCATAGGAAGTAACAGTTTGGGAATGCAAATCCTTCTGACATGCTCAGTATGTTACTCCTTATTCGCCCTTTATATTGTATGAAATAATATTTCAGTAGCTAGGTACTTAAGGTCAACACAAAACTAAAACAAAAATAAAGGTAGAAATGGAGAGAAATAATCTGATGATGTTGATATTTCATTACTACACATGATATTTCATATGTAGAAATGATGGAAATGTATAAAAAGTGAATACTGTAAGCCCAAGAAAAAATATTATTTAATTTATGAAATTTGAAGACAAAATGGTGGCCTACTGTAAAAATGAATTATTAAAAGCCTGCCTTGGCAAGTCTTGTTTTTATTAGTAATTTCAAAGGGGAGATCTCAAGTTTCATTTGCCAACAGGAGTAATTAAATTATTAATAACCAAGTGGTGTTTGTAGTGTCACAGAGATCACAGACTATTTAAAAATATAGTACTGAGCACTGGAAAGCTACAAGTGCGCTTTGTGGAGCAGAGAGCGCAGGGATAATTCACCAAGTGGATTCAGGCGCTGCACACCGAGTAACTGTGACCGCGTTAGGTGCCAAGTTATTTTATCCTGGGAAAAGCCGGTGGAAGTAGATGCCTCACAGGGAAACAGCCATCAGTGGGGTTTGTGGAAGGAGGCCTAGACACTGAGGGATGAGAAAAAGGAAACAAGGAACACCAGACCTAGCTGTTAGATCAGGGTCTCCTGATCTCATCTTCTCGAGTGTCGGGTTCCCCTGACCACAAGGCCCAGGCTCTCGCTTCCTCTTCGCTGCCCTGGGCTTCCTCAGTCTCTCCTGCTCAGGGGGCAGGTTCAGCTGAGGAGGTGCAGACTGACACTGATCACAACAGCTTCGTACAAGAGACGCTTTGGAAAGGCGGGAGATGAGACAGACCCTACAAGTGGGGCGACCCACTGCTTGGATGGAGAGGCTGAGAGGCCTCAGCTGGGCAGTATGGGAAGGGGAAGGATGTCGGCTCCTCCTCGTGCCTTCCCCGTGGTTACGCTGACTAGGCTGTGGAGAACCCCGGGCACATTAAAGCGTGTTTTCATGGGGGGCAGCTCAGGGAAGGTGTCCTGTGAGGATGAGCATCTACATTTCATGGTAAAACAGGAGCTTTTATGGTTTGGAGAAGCTTCTCATCACAGGCAAAAGCTGAACCAAGCAGTGTGAACTGCACTGATGAAGCTAGCAGAGCTGGGCAGGGGTCTCCAGGCTGGAACCTGGGAGACAGGTGCCTGCCACATCCAATTATGCCTCACTTTAGACTTCTCTGGCATTTTATGGTGCCTTGGTCAAGGCAATTGTTGCAGAGGGCAAATATTCTTATGTTAGGAACCACCAAAGAGTTTTCTGATAATATAATAATTATTCATTATGGGGACAAGGGGGTTGTAAGATCTACTGGCTGGAAGTTGAAGACAGCAAGGTTTGAACGAAAAATATGACCATTTTTACTTAAAAATTAAAAGTAAACTTACTTAACAACCAGAGTAGACCATTAAAGAATGGCAGAGATTTAGAACTAATTGGGTTGCACAGATCAAGGTCACATGCCTCTTAAAAGGAGATAGTCAACCACAGTTCTGAAAAGGAGGAATAAAAATCTCTATTTGAAATTCCACGGATGATGGTTTCATAGATGGTATATGATTGTATCAGTTCCTTCTGACCTTGAAGTCTACAAATCCATGAGAAATTAAAAATACATTTTGGACTGAGTTTCAACTCATATCTATAATACCAATTTATCTGAGAGAGATTTTCATCAGCCGCTTCCTCAGATGTGTATCAGTCCTATTCACTTCCCTTTCCCTCATATGATATAATGGAATTTAAATATATTTAATCAATCTCTGACTGAGAGCAATGTTTAAGCATAAACTTAAGCATAAAAGTGAAGCCATTTCTTGTTCAGACAAGGGAAATTCTCACTACAAGCACTTAATGTATTTCATCTGTTGCCATTGCTTGAGGCAGAAGGTGTAGGCATTGATTAGTAGCTTGCAGAGGAGACACATACTTCTACTTAGAGGAAAAAATAGCATTTCTCCTTTACAGAAACTACAGTGTATTATCTGGATGACAGCTTCAGCAATAAATCCCATACAAATAGAAAACAAACAAACAAACAAAATCATTGGCCAAATAAAAGGCAGTACTATTAAAAAAAAAAAAAATAGGGAGTATATATATATATATATATATATAAAAATATGCATATAAACACAAGTGTATGTTGGTGTATATATAAATAAATATATAAAACTATAGAGAGTCACAGATTTTGCAATAGACTTTCATAATAATCTAAAATGAAGCCCAAGGAAAGCAAATTTCAGAATCAATGGTCTTCACCGGAAAGCTGCTCTGTAACTGAAGGGCAACTGAAGCCTGAGGGGAAATGAACTGGAGCATCTCAGTTTGGTTAAAACAGGAGAAAAAGATGATGAAAAGATACAATTGCTGTATGAATGTAATAAATGTTCCCTTCAAAATGTCAAAATTAAAATAAACTTCACCTTTAAATGTAAAAATCAATATATCCTCCTCTATATTATCTTTTTATATCAATTTTGAAATACTGATACTTTTCCCCAGAAAAGATTTTCCAAGAATTGCTAAAGAGTATTTTATTACAAGACTTCCCTTGCTTTAGAGAAAACAGTATAATTTTTAGACATCAATTTTTGCTAAGACACATGAACGAAAACAGGTGTGAAAATGTCCCTGTATGTTTTTATTTACCCTTAATTCATTATGTTTTCTCAAATATAAACACTCTACAGAAAAAGCACTTTCACAGTTCCAGCAAGAAAGATATCTTCACTGCCCCCAGGTCGCCACTGGACTGTTCTCACATCCATACTCCTCCCAGCATTCAAAGAACACGAGCTTTAGCCTTCCGCCAAAGAATGGTATTCACGATTTTGCACTAAATTTTTGACCATATTCAGAAATTCACCACATTCAATACGATAACTGTCAGTCAAGGCTCAAAAAATAACTGTGAAGACAGGTTGGAATGTATATCATTCAGTTCTATAATGCCATTTTCCCATGTAACAGACGACTCTTCTGCATTTGCAAACCCTAGCTCCTAAACCCACAGACTTCCAGCAGTGGCTGCTAATAATTCACTGATTTTAAATATTTGCCTTTACCATTTAATCCAGTTTATCCGCAAGCTTCTCAGAGATTGTTAACTTTTCTTTTTCACGCTGTTAAGGTGTTTGTATATCTTGCTAGTGTTGACACAAACGGGGTCATTTAGCACTATACGCAGAGGTTTTTAGGCCGATGATTTGCAAGTTTAACACGGCTTCAAGCTTTGCCTTACCTGATCCGTGACACTTGCGCCTTTTACTTACTAAAACGGCACTGGGGCATGAGAAAGTCCCACCACTGAGAGGCCAAGTGGAGGCTTCACGAAGCCAATTCTCTGGGGCTGCAGAATCCAAATTAAGCGGGACGCTGTGAGGATGCATCTGGTCCCGGCTCGCTCTCCCCCGCTCCGTGTTACCATAACAAAGTCGGTTCAAATGCAAGGCCATATTGGGAGGTGGAAACAACAGCTTCCAAATGGGCTACATTTTTAAAATTAATGATTTGTATCTCCCTACGGAAAAGGCAGTATTGCTGCATTGTGACAGGCAGTTCTTCAAGAGCCAGATCCTGGAAGGGCTCCAGATTGAGGTCACTGCCTATCTGCAAACACCAGCCTGCAAAAGCGGTAGGTACCCGACTGCCTACACTGCTGAAAAATGTACCTATCCTGGCCATTTTTTTCTTAGTCAACCCTCTGACTTTTCTCCATCTCTTGAAAATTATCACATACGCATAGGCATATGAACTGCTTTCCAGGGGCTCTTCTTAAGCAGTGGGAGAAAAAAAATGAAAAAAAAATTATTTTTCTTGAGAGCCAGATATGTGAAAGCAAACAGTTCTTTTGTCACTTATTAATTATTAACAACACAAAAACAGATTTTAAGAGGCAAGCATTTCTGTTACTTATACTTTATCCCTCCAGAGAACCCTCCTCACTGCCGTCATTCCCAGCATTAGGAAATGGAAAGATGCAAATTGCAGCTGTTGTCCAAGGGATTGGAATAACTCTCTAGAAGGGTGGCCTAGGGATCATAAAAATAGGAATAAATGACAGTGCTAGGAAATAAAAGAGAAATATCACACATAAGAGGGAAGAGATGCCATTATCTCAACCGTGATGAACCAGCTAAAAGCAACATCCATTTATTTATCCAAGGCAGCATAATCTATTCTGTTTAAGAAAAGAAACAAAGGAGCACTCTGCAGTAGTGACAAATTTAAGACTATGCGTTGGCATCTCCAATTCCTGTGGATCAGCTCCGTTCTCTGGAAGCAGGGCCAGGGCGGCGGCGCTGCCGCAGCCCGATCACTTCTGGTCTCTGCCGCCTCTCCGATGCCACCCAGCCAGCTGGATTCCCTGGTCCCCGCTGGCCTGGTGCTGGGAAGTTCACAGGGCCCCTGCTCTAACTCAAAGCAAGGGAAGCAGCGAAGGCAGGACAAAACAGATCGGCTGCTTTCCTGAGGGGGGAGCTTGAGGAATGGAGGAAGGCAGCGATAGGTACCCAGGTACCTAAAGCTACATGTGCTCCATTCCAAAATCTGACGGTAGCCCAATGAAATTCAATGCCAACAATGTCAGGATAGAGCCTGTGTTAGGACTGTGGCAATTAAAGAAGATGTATGATAAGACCCTTTGAATTTTTATGTGTGTGCTTTTTGATTTATTTTTGTTTGTTTCCTTTTTTAAAAAGAGATTCCTGACAGTGGGATTACTGCCGTGGTCTGGGGGTATTTGTTTTTCTAGTCGGTATTCCAGGTGTAAAATAGCATCTATGAGCCTGACCGTATGCTTAAAAAAAAAAAATAAACAGTAAAAGAGAGACAGAGAAAGAGAGAGAAAGAAACACAGTTCTGAAAAACTGCAAAGACCTTAATGATAGTTTGTAAAATTTTAGAATCTTTTCAAACTTTAATTACTCACTGCTGCAGATGTGCAGGCTTTAAGAGATAACAAATAATTAGAAGTGATTCACAGCGTATGCCTAAGTGGTTCTCTTGAGGGATGATGGTTTATTGTTTGCTGTAACGCCACTGTAGATCAAAGGAAAATGCTTCAAATGTTGCCTTTCACAGCCTAACAGATATTAGGTATGGAAATCAGATCCTTCAAGTTACTCTCTTGCCCACGGAGGGCCGTTCCCTGCCATACACCACTGAAGTCACATTAGGAGACGCATGATGGGGGGTCTCTACACTCACACAGCACCGCACAGCATTTCTGGCTGAAGGGAACACTCATCGAATCATCCCCAAGCTGAAGCTCTGACCACAAGGTAACAGTCACTCAGACCCTAAAGAGCAACAAAACGTGATCACACTCATCACTCGTGCCTGACCCATCGCCTTCTTCCAGAACAGAATTGGCCTCCAAGCCGTTTGTGAGCTGCCCAGACTCCAAGCTCCGCAGCAAGTTGCATATAAAATCCCTGGAACTTGCAGAAAAATCTGGAGAGATTTCAAATGCATTTATTTATAAACAAACATTTACCCCTATGTGTTCTCTGAATAACAAGTTATTTGTTCGACTGGTTCACTTTGTTATGTATTTTTAATGAGTTCCATTGCCAAATCTTTAGCAGTTAATGCAGTCGCATGAAAAACATGACGGTTTGACTCAGGGTCATGCTCTACAACTATACGGCGCGACTTGGCGTGTTTGTGTTATTGTTATTGAAAAAAGAAAATAATCCAACATGCGTGTAGTTGCAT